>JBAMJV010004089.1:77500-131610 GCA_037951105.1 Echinarachnius parma
TTTAAACCTGTGGACCCATTGATTGTTGATATTCGCCACCACATATATTCGTATTGTTTCCTTTGATTACCCAGTCAATCCCTTGAGCTCTGCATCAGGACAATGGGCTACTTAAGCGGTTTTACTGGTTATTGGTAGTCTATTTCTTTTTAGGCCAGACTAAAAATGAGCCACTGATGATAATTCGGGCCAATAAGACCCTCGTCTACGTCTCGGGTGACTTATAAACCTTTCCTCAATAGCATTTTAAATCCATCGGAGAGGAGCAATCCATGGTATTCCTTCCACCACCAGTTAACATGTATAATATGCATTTGTATAATTATACATTTAGTTCGAATAAAACCATGTGGAAATAGCACGAATATCATTCCAGAAGACATTAACAGCAACAGAACATGTCATGAACAGCAGCTAGAGTTTTAGATAAGTGGATATTGACTATGTTACTAGATCCCTTTAAATAAAAAAACAATATCAATGTTCCTACGAATTGCTAAAAGGCACAATAACATATTATGTTCCCTCGTTATCGAAACAATCTCCCTGTTAGTTTTGTTCTGTATCTACGTTTGTAACCAGAATATGAAACAGCCTCACTTATTATGTACAATTTAGCCTTTCTAGAATTTATTATATTAATATAAATTATGCCTTTGTATTGTTTTGTTTGTTATTATAACTGTTTATATTTGATATAATAAATATGTCCACAATTATATCATTTTATTATTAAGTAATTGTATTATTATTTCTTTGGAAAAGCCTTTACGCCTTTTTGTATAATGTATGTTTTTGCGTGTTTATATTTGAAATAATTCATAAATGTACCCACTCGTACATTACATCATTTTGTAACTGCATTCTTATATTTGTCGAGAAGCCTAAGATCGGTCGATAGTCTCCTTTTTTTACATATCCTTACATTGTACATTGTTTGTTTATCGGTTCTTTCATTTTCTTTGCATTTGTATGTTTTTAAAATAAAGTTTGTGACAATAAACGAAATAAAACAAAAGCATCAATATAAGTCTTGTTATATGCAGTTAGTAGTTCTTATTAAAACTATATGCACTTGGATATTCAACAGCAAATACATTTCAGTATTAATAACGGTAAAACATCCGTCTTTACACACGTACTTGAGTAAAACTGCTGATAAGGCGGTGGTTTTATTTACATTATCATTTACAAAAACAGACAAACATAAACAAAAAAAACAGACGGACAGTTATTACTTTCGATGTAGGATGGATACATTAAAGACAATTATATTCAAGGGCTTCCTGTCAAGGTTAGATACGGATGTATGATTAAAACAATAATTAGCCTATTCAGTACAATGACGCTGTTCTCCCAGTTAAAGTACAATGAAATCCAGACAAATTTTTGTATGCACTATAAGACACTAAATATAATGAATAGTCTCTGAAAATTTGAGCACAATCGGTCGAGAAAAAAGAAAACTATGGCTCTTTGAAAAGAGCCATGTATTTCTTCGAGTGACTCAAATTGGCAACGCACTCTGGCAAAGTTGTGGACAACTCCCCATACATTTTGTACACAAATTTTCAGTTTTGTTCAATTTTCTCAAAATTTATGTTTACCCTTCGTTCGAGTTCAACATATGTTTTGTAGAATGCTTTTATACTTAACATATCATGAGTTGGGGGAATGGAAAAATGCGACTATGAAGAAATCTGTACAAATGGGAACATTTGTGTACAAAACATATGGGGAGTTGTCCACACACTTATCAGAGAGCGCTGCCAATTTGAGTTCCCCATAGGAATACATGGACATCTTCAAAGAGCCGTAGTTTTCTTGTTTCTTACCCGATTATGCTCTAACTTTCAGAGATTATTCTTCTTAATCTCTTCAAGACTATGAAAGCAACATTTTGCTTGGGTTTCATTGCCCTTTAAGCTCTGCATATCTGCTAAAATACTACCTTGGTCATTAGAGATGAAATCTTAAACTGATAATATTTGAGTTCTAGTATCACTATCGGTCAACAACTATATAACCTGTCTATGTAGGGATGTTGGGATTTCTTTTATAATTTGAACAATACACATGTAATAAAATGACTTTTACCATCACAAATAACACATATTATCTTTGTTCAGAAATGTAATAATTCAGAATGAAATAACGATCAGGACAGTTTTCAATGAGATTAATGTTTAACGATTGGCCGATTTAATTGTGTCGTTTAGGCTAACATTAACTTACACCCCAGGCTTTTGTTCTGGGTCGGGGTCAGACTCGTCACTCCATAATTAAAAAAGGGTGAACCACGGTTTTGCAGTGAAAGTGCAGTTTACTAAACATCAACAAGTATGAACCCACCAAAAGCAGAAGAAAAATTCAAATATAGACTAACATTAGTATAATATATCACATTTAATGCATAAAGGGGTAGTTCAGTTTTAGTACAGAGGGAAGAGTTATAACTATTATTTTGTAATCGTATTGTGCAGGTTTTGGTTCCTCAAGCTCAGCCTTACCAAAACTGTACTACCCCTATATAAAGCAGAGATTTATATTAATCTGTATCTGTACTTTTACGATGTTAATGGTATCTTTATGAATTAGTCAAAAACTATGGTAGACAGTTAAACTAATAAATCATTAAACATCTACGTCTGTTAACCGCAAACAAACTTCGATGGAATAAGAATCAAAGCTCTTAAGAACTACGTCATTACGAGGCAATGACAAAGAAATACTCCATTTGTTTTCCTTTTCTAGCTTTACTTCCACAATTCAAATCCTTGATGTCGTAATCTAAGGGCTCCAATAACATTGTCCAAAACTATATTATAAATCTCATGGTTCTCTCAAACCTTGTTGTATTGAAAGCATGAACAGGTTTTGGTTTTTCAAATACCCCTTTCGTTAAAAAGATATTTACGATTGGAGTGTTTATATGTTAAAGGGATAGTTGAGGTCTGGTAAGGAGAGTACAGTTTTTGTCAATCAGAATCTTAGTAACCAAAGTCCGCACCAGTATATTACAAACTAATAGTTAAAACTCCACCATGCTCGAAGAAATTTGTTTAAAAAATAACTAAGTAAAAAAGCCTGTTATCATTCAAAAAGAGCCATTAAAACTCAAGCGGGCGCTCTCTAAACACTCATCGGTTTCAAACATTTTGAATTAAATATTGTGCATGTGAATTTTCGTTGAAATATTGATTAGATAGAGAGATATTTAACAACTTAAAAAAAAGCCTCTTTTGTAAATATTCAAAAAGAGGAACTATTTTAGAAACGGATGGTTTAAAATTATCGACAATTTGTGGTGCCCAACGTTATCACAAATGGTGATGTTTATGAATATTTCAGCCATTTCTGAACCGATTTTGATCAAAATAAAGTTTATTCTGTCATTAGAATTGTATGCTTTTTCGAATTTGATACTCAGTTTCACGAAACATTATTAGTCGTAACCGTGTACAAGGTTAGTGCAATGAGTTAGTAAACTTAACTTGATTTTCCACACAATACCCAGTGGACATATTATTCTTTTAAGTGTTCGGATTTTTAACTTTCTACTGGATAGTCATAACTGTTTACAAAGTCAGCGCAATGAGTTGGCAAATTTCACATCGTATTTTTTGCTATAATTACTCGTCCGTATAACATGCATTTAACATGACATTTTTACACAATAATTAGTGGACATGTCATATCACGCAAATATACATTTTAGCAACCATTTATCGCTCATTGCATGTCTTGCTCATGCCAAAAAAAATTACTAGATCCCTTTAAGGTTCAATGAAAATATGATTTACACATTCACAATTCAATGACATCCTTATGAGAACTTGACATGTCATAAATGTCCAATTCAAATAACAACCAGTACATGATTGTACACTTACAATTCCAAATACAGGATTGACACGTGTGCATCCACCTTCAAATGTTGACAGCAAATACATAGTTATATAAAGTGTATTAACCCATTCAGGACTGGTCACGAAAGTACTCGGGTTTGGGTCTATGGAGAACACGGGTTATTATCAACAACACCAATCAGTCATTAACGGGTTAATCGTCTGTGTTATGACTGATTTCCAACATTAAATGGACATTGTACAGTTTTATTTACAAACGCTTACCAGGAGCCAACAACGAGCGAATAACACAGAACCAACGTGATCACCCAGTCACCAACTACAGACTAGCCGCTGAAACCCCCATAGGGAAACTTCACCTTGTCATGTTGGACGGCTATCAGCTAAGATATTAAAATAAGTACTTTCTCAACGTCTAAACACATATTCTGGTCATACACGTTATTATAGTCTAAGTGATATACATATATTGTTTACAAATGGCATGCAATGATAATACATTGTCATTGCAACCACAATGCACATACGACTAAATCAAGTATAGATGATTACGTTTGAAATGTAAAAACCCATTTTGGTCAAATAAGTAATGAGCACTTACATACTCAAAAGTAATCAACAACATAGGCGCTTCTATATGTAAGAGGATTTTGTATACACGTCGCCCCTAACTGTCCTCATCTTGAGTCCAGTCATGGTAAATGTACACTGTATATTCATAAAACATTATTAATTTTTCTAAAGAAATCACAAATATAAACAAATGATAAAATGATAGCTTCATTCAAATACTAAATATTCGGCAAGCCTTAAAACAGAGTTATACAAAATGTACAAACATTATGACGTCCTGGTCTCCAGCCACTCGGCTAACAGCAGACACACTCAGCATGGGTATGAAAGACAATGAAAAGCCCTGGTATATTGGGATGTATGCAGGACGAAGGGCGAATGCGGTGAGCCCTATAGCTATCCGAGCTGCATTACACCAGGCCGACCAAAACTATACAAGTTCAAACAATATCACTGTACCCTAACTACCATCCACACCAAATTTCACGTAATAGGCCCGTTCTTATCGCGATTTGCATCGCGATAAGAATTTCAAAATTATTTGCACCCTTTTACACAGGTTTATTTAGCGCGATTTGCATCGCGATCAGAATTTCGAAATTATTTTTTCTGTTGACCGTTCACACACGCAGCGCGCGCCAAATAATCGCGATAAATCCAAATAATCGCGAAGTTTTCTGAAAAATCGCAAAACTTATCGTGATTTAGTCGTGACCCTCATCGCGATTATTTTCAAAATTTTACGTCCACAAGGCAACAAATTTCGAAATTTGCATCCCGATCATTTGCGTCAGTGAGAATGGGCCTAATGACTTGAATTTTAGGGGTTACATTCCAAAGATTGTAAAGATTGCGCATACGCTTGCAGGGCGCGCGTAATGCGCACAGGAAGGAAGAAGGTCGACCTTCATAGGTTCATGTCGTTCATAATCTACCTCGGGATGGGAGAAAAGGGCCCGCCGATGCTACTACGTATATGGTACTTTAATTTGAATTGTAATATGATTTTAATAACTTAATCAATTAAGTATTTTGGCCATATACACCACACAATCACACATATCATATATTTTTCACACTGCGATATGTTATGTCTGGTTGGTGGAAGGATACTTCGGCAGAAAGTAGATGGCTTTCTCGATGCCTTGTCTGATTGTCTGCGGGGTCTGCACCAACAATTTAAGAGTGCCATCAAGTTTGATTTTGCCAGATTTTTGTCTCACCCGTCGAGTGACCTGAGAGTTAAGTAGAAAAAATGTAGACGCATTAAAATAATTGTACATTTCATTTCATTTTACAGGATACTTAGTATTATAATTATTTCCAATGTTTAAAGTTGTCTATAATTTATGATGTATTATGTTACCCCTAATTTGCTACGGGAACCATGTGGGTTATGAACAAAGTCTACGGGGGTTCAAAATATCGGAATATGAACGGGGTGGGGGAGGGGGGGGGGGGGGGGTTGTCCGTCGCCTAAAGTAACCGAGACCGAGGCCGCGACCACTTGTTAAGTTGTGTCCTTATGATTATCGAGACAGCTAACAAGTGGACTCGAGACCCGGTAAAATTGTTATCCAAAAAGGGCGGTGTTGAACACCTCCCTTTGGCGAAAAACAGTAATGTTCGTCAAAGGGCACGCCAATGACTACTACTACTACTACTACTACTACTACTACTACTACCAGGCGCGCCGGTAGCAGTTTTGGATTGGGGGGGGGGGGGGGCAAAGACCCAAGGGGGCTCACGATTGTTTTGTGTAGGGGCTCATGCCCAACCACACTCACAGGGTTACCAACTTTGAGCCAGAGGTGAGAGTGAGACATTGCGAGGGAGCGAACGGTGACTGAGCGGGGAGAGGGTGTGGGAGGGGGGTGTCCCCCCTCCCACGGTAGGGAGCTTTTGCATTTTTGGACTTGAAATTGTGCAATCTGGTGCATACCTAGATAGGAAATTCGGACTTAAGATTAACTGTATCTGGGAAAGTGTGGTATGATTTGATCGACCAGAAATTTTAAATATATTTTGTACGAAGAAAACAAAATAATAATTGACACACTAATACATATGCACCCCAACAAACACACAAATATTGTATTTAGTGTCACAGTATACACAGTTCCAACATAAACCATATGCCACATTATGTATGATCCAACAACATAGCCTACAGCCACGAATGAGTCCCGAGGGAGCGAAGCGACCGAGGGCTGGGGCAGAGCCAGAGGGGGAGGTTTTGGGAGGGGGTTTCCCCCTCCCACGGGGAAGATTTTGCATTTACATACTTGAAATGGTGCAATGTGGTGCACGTCACACAAGCAGCCAGAGCAATGCCAGCCTACACGAGAACTACGTGGCCCGGTACAGAAAAAGGTACTCACCCCAGACCATACACAAGTTACACAACAAACATAGATAACGTTATAATTAAGTCTTAGCTCATACTTTTCATTTGTTTTCTTTCCCACTCTTCTTCAAAAACGCGTTTTGCCCCCCCCCCCCCCCACTTTTTGGATTGGGGGGGGGGGGGGGGGGGCGGCCGCCCCCCCCCCCCCCTGCCCCCCACTTCCGGCGCCTATGACTACTACTACCACAACTACTAATACTACTACTACTACTACTACTACTACTACTACTACTACTACTACTACTACTACTACTACTACTACTACTATTACTACTACTACTACTACTACTACTACTACTACTACTACTGCTGCTACTACTACTAATACTACTACTACTACTACTACTACTACTAATACTACTACTACTACTACTACTACTACTACTACTACTACTACTACTACTCCTACTCCTACTACTACTACTACTACTACTACTACTACTATTACTACTACTACTACTACTAATAATAATATTACTTCTATTACTACTACTAATACTACTGATACTACTAAAAATGCACACTTCTTCAAAAAAACTTCATCTTTATAACTTGTTTATTGTGCGAGTGCTTTCCACGAACTATCTATAACTGTTCTATACTTCTGCTGCTAATACTGCAATTTATTCGTGTTCGATGTATCGTAACAATGGACACGTCACCTTAGTCATGATGTCATCCAGATTGTCGCTGTGCGCACTGGTAAAGAGCTGTTCACACAGAGCCTGGATGAACCAAGAGCCGTTCACACGATCTCTGAGAGAGAAGTAACCTGACAAAGAGATTTTATAGATTGAATAGTGTAGCGCAATCAAGAGTTTCATTGCAAACTAAGGCAACTTGATTGTGCGCAGTCTACATACACTTCCGCCGTATATGTTGACCTTTGACCACATTTTATTCCGATTAGATGGTTAAAGTCATGACAGTGTAGGGATTTGGAAGACTACAAGATCATGCTATCACAAACCTTTTTTCTATATGTATGTACCTTGATATTGCGATTACAAGCTATGCTGAATACATGATTGGTATTGTAACCTTTAACCTTAAGCCATGAAAATAAATCAACTCACTTCATTAGCTCCTCATGGTTCTTGCATGTACAAAGTTGATGTTGATTTGTTAACTGATTCTTTAGATATCACGGCTTAAACCACATTTTGTACATTATGACCCCAACGTCTGATTAGTTTTGTAATTAATTCTTCAGGATTTAGATATTATTTTAGAAATAAAAACATTCAAGTGGGGTTTCATTTTGATCGATATTATTGCCAATAATTATCCAGATTATGGTTCAGTATGAGAGGCATGCTACACATGATGAATTCATATATCGATGTTCATATTTTCTTTTCCCCAGCGAACACATAGAGCACTTGGCGCGATCAATTATCTTTTGTGCTTTGTTTGGCTCGGGATAAATGTGTGAGAATGGTGCAGAGGTATTAAGACCCGCGTCTGTCCAAACTACTTTACACCACTGTTATACATACCTTCTGATGTAGCATGTGCTATGTATAAATCTGCATTGTCCGGGACTGGTCCGTCAAGTTCTGGACTGATTAGGTGATCAGGTTGATCCATATCATGATTCTTTTCCAGACAGAGTTTGGCGTCGTTGACTGCTGCTGACGGTGCGTCACCAGCAATATTGTAGGATGAACTCGACTCACACAAAACCTTATCAACGGAGGGTGTGATGCTTGCTGAAAGTATTAATGGTGTAAGGGTAAGATAATTGTATAACGTTAATAATTTAAAGATCATGTCTACCTTTTGCAAGCCATGATTTTAAGGTTGTAAAATTATTATCTTAAATGTCATGTAAGAGCTTGCTTGATAGATTTTGGCTTGAAACCTCCTTTTTTGTGGTGCTATATTGATTTAAAGACATCATCATACTAAAAGTCGCTGCATTTTGTTTATTCCATTTTTACAAGCATTTGCCCGTGTATGATTTTGCTCACGCTAGCTGAGAGCGCGATGTGAACCGATCTGTAGGACCGTGCACCTCGTGCCCCGGGCGTCAACTAGACTCTCTAGACTCTGTTAAAAGGTAAATTCACCGCAGAAATGTGATGTTTCCTTTAATTATAGCAGGTGAATAAGACAAATCATCATCGACAATCTGAACAAAATCGGTAGAGCAAAAAAAAAAATAGTTATGACAGGATGACTTTTTTCTGCTGCCATTTCATTTTGTACATAGATATTTTACAAAATGATTTAAACAAATACATTTGTTGCCCTAATGCAGGAGGTTTTACATTTACGAAATACATGATATTACATGGGCTATACCTATACATGCATGGTGGCCCCCAAAACACAGAAACGGGGCACTTCCAAAATAAAGTAACACAATGAACATGTCCATCGGAGAGGGTGTCCTTTCCAATTAAAAATGATACCAAGAATAGTCATTTTGGTCGTGTAGTTTGTGTTTTAAGGCGCTCCGAGTGACACCATGTCAGGTTCCCACTTTTGTCAATTTGTACCAGGTCATTGCCCGATAATTCGCACTTACTGCCCGTTATAGCATTGGACAACTGTGCTCATTCTTTCGTTTCACAGCTGAATGCATACTAACAATTGCGCGCGTATTGCTCCGCTATAACGGGCCCGGATAAGGGGCCGTGAGTGCGAATTATCGGGCACCGACTTGGTAAAAATTAACAAAAATGGGAACCTGACATGGTGTCACTCACAGCGCCCTAAAACATAAATTACTCAACCAAAATGACTGTTCTTGGCATCGTTTTTTATTGGAAAAGACACCCTATCCGATGGACATAATAATTTTGCTACTTTATTTTGGGGAGTGCCCCGTTCCGTTTGTTTGGGCCACCCTGTAAATACTGTGTACACAGTAACATAATTGTAACAAACCATAACAGAAGTGTGAAACCGGTGATAGAGGTATGCCGAACCCTAGCAATCGACAACACTGCAATCACCACGGTACAATACCAGACTGCCATAACATACCATGTAGACATGGAAACACTGCAAGCACCATGACCTTACTGACCTAAACCATGGCAACACTACCATCAACTAGCTGCAATGTCATAACCATGACTACACTGACTATGGTTATCCATAGCAAAGCTGCCATCATTACAACAATGTCATAATCATGGCAACCCAACAATCACCATGACATCACTGTCATAACCACAGCTATATTCTGCCCTAGAAACAGGGCCCAAATCGGTATGATAGTAATATTACCCAAACAGGTTGAAGTCTCTATATCTTTCTTTGTTAATTCAACCTTTCTTTCAAATTATATATGTTAAAATAAGCTGTCAAAATAAATAGAATTTACTTCCTCGGCAGGCCTGGAAGAACATGATCTTGGGTTTCCCGATGAGGGCGCCACAGTTCTTCCACGAGAAGATCTTCTTGATGGACTCTACGCTGACGACCTCGCCGTCGGTCCCGAGAATGCCCTCGAGGACGCCGTGGCTCATGAAGACCAGGACGATCGAGGGGTGTTCCTCCTTCACCAGCCTGGTCAGTGATTGCAGCTCCTGTATGATTTCCTAAAGTCAGTTACATGAAGGAAACCTTGTAAAATATGAGGGTTGGCATGGAAAGTATGAATAGTATGAATTCGTATGAATGACGATTCAGATAAATATGAAGGGATACATAATACGTATGAATCAAGAGGATGCATATGGAATGGGATATGCCGGGATGAAAATCCAATTAAAACCAATTGAAAATGTTATTTGTTTTAATTGGTTTCAACTTGTCCAAAATTGAAACCGATTGGTTTTAAACGTGAGTCAAGTAAAAACTACCATCCATTGGTACCAAACGCCAAAATGATATCCAATTGGAAGCAGTTATTAATATACTTTTGATTTACTAACTTATTTCAACTGGAAATTATCAAGATTGGTTTAAATTGGACATTATTGATTAATTGCAGTTGGTGTTTTGTCAATTGGTTTTACATTGTTGTTTAATGAGAACCAATTACTTATTTTTCTATACATTAAAATGCTTCCAATTGGAAATGTCAAAATAAGATTAATATATATAGATGGAACTGATGGTAAGTATATGTTCCACATGTTCCACGCATTGGCGTGAGTAGGAAGAAGTTTGAGTGGTTCTCGAGGAATCAAAACGTCCGAGCCGTTACTCCCGCGGTAAACACTTTTGGGTAAAATATTGTGTATTCTATGGGGTTGTTTTCAGAACGTTGAAACAGAACTTTTGTCACTTACCCACGGACAGACTTCGGAATTACCAACTATTTGTGAAAATATAACTCATCGACTAAATCATTTAGTGATTAATTAACTCCTTTAATGGGAATTCGGCAATTAGTTTCTTAAGAGTACGTACCTTTCCGCGAAGGTTGCTCTTTTTGATGGGCGAATACCCGATTTGCTTGAAGATATTTTCGATATTTTCTACATCAACCAGGGATCCCTTTCTGATGGTTCCATTCTCGAAGTTGTTGTTGTTGAGAATAAAAATGTAACCCTTGTCAGCGACATCCATCTTGTAATTCTACGTGTAATGAAAGGAGAACAAAAAATTAATCAGAAGTAGAAACAAAAAACGTAGTCATGACAGATTATAAAGCGTGGACCGTGGGGCTGCCCGTACAAGGCACTGTTCGAAATGCTACGTCGCAGTTTGTAATGAGACTAGTTTGTAAGCACTGCATAACAATAAAAAGCAGTTGGAGTAATTCTTCTTTAGCACACTACACCAGTGTTCATTTCACACTGGGAGTCTTTAAAATCCCCCTTTAAAAACGGATTAATTTGCATGAGACGCTATATGCGATATTAACAAATAGCTGATATAAGAAACGATTTATGTCAGTGTACACATGGTACATGAGGAATAAAACAGTAGCTCAATTATGTAATTATAAAGAATCATTATAGCCAAAATATTTGGACTTTATTTCAGGCATGTTAGGGGTCTACGAGAATGGTAGGTTATCAGTAAGATTATAAGTTCTGGTAGAAAGATTTTCGAATACATATTGTATAAAATACCATGTAATATGTTACCTAACAATAACAATTACACTCTTTGAAGCATCAGCGAAAAGAATATGGATTCGTCATTCCAAATAGTCAAAGTATACTGGGACTACTATCAAATGCTGAATGCCGTAACCCGCTTATTCATGTCGACGATTTTAAGCACGCGTGATCATGTTTGTACATGTAATAATAGTCTTTGGTTTAGAAAACGCTTCCCAAATTACATGTTGCTAGGTAGAAGAATACTAAGTTTAGGAATTGCCAGATAATATAATTGTTAAAGCACAAGCCAAAAACAGGTTTATTTAATCACAATCTGTTTAGAATCGACCTAAACTAAAATCATTTGAAGAAAAGTCGTGGGCGTTGACCACTTCGCGAATATATGTTTGTTTTCCAAATATCCCTTCCGTTATAAAGATATGTATGATTGAAGTTTTCAGTTTTATAGGTATTTACTGGATATTTATATTTGTTAGGGGTTGGGGGGGGGGGGGGGGGGGGTGAAAGACCTGATACATTTTCTCTGCAAAGCGCCCTTTCACGTTTATAGCTGTTATTCGATTAAACACAGATTCATAGAAACAAATAATTACGATATAAGATTAACATTTTGTATTCATAACTCTTTGGTTTTCAAAAATGCCACTACAATTAACATGATCCAATTAGGCGAGAACGTATCTTTCCCTTGTATCCGTCAGTCTATGCAATTTACAACCATTACACATATCCTAAGTAGTTTTATGAAAACAACACTCCAGTATACACAACATTATACTTATTTGCGTTCTTTCTACCTCATTGGGATCCAGCTGGCAACCGGGTGGTTCTGCTTGCTTGACCTGAAAACTGTTGTAATAACCGTCTTCATCGGGCTCGATATCTCCGGACCAAACTGAACAATAGGGAACAATCAAAAGGACATTGTGATTTTAAAAATGATACAAGTTTATGACAAAAATTAAATTCGCACATTTCACATCTGTCCTATTTATCATCAAACGAATAGAGCTGGAATGGGGGAGGATCTGACAACAAACAAGTATAAAGCAAGTTCACTGAAGGGCACGGATACTCTTTGTTTATAAGTCCAAAACACTTGGCGTCGGCAATTAAGCCTCTGTCTGAAGTTCATCGTGAAATAAAAAGTTTGTTGTATGCATCGATATGTTTAGAATTGGAGCCTTGAGCGACCAGAGGCGACATAGTTGATGCCTTGGCCGCTCCCGATAGCGCAAATGTTGTGGTCGCTGTACACAGATTAATAGTTGCGTCAGGACCCCAAATGGGGTGGTCGCTGATCGCGTTAGGCAGTACAATATATAATATTACTATACAGCGGAAAGGACAATGCGATCATATCGCTATTTAGCAATATTCGCTGACAAATTAACCGGCCGTGACCGGATCATGTGTTAATGTTTCAGGTTTGATGGAAGATTATCTCGATTATGTACAGCACTGTGCAATCATTGCAAGTAACTGTACTATACAGCGCAAAGAACCTACAATGAGTACAAATCATTAACCTCGCTCATGTTGTGAATAGCCGCTAACTCTTTATCGCCGTGTTTGGGTAGACACC
The DNA here is from genome assembly GCA_037951105.1 of Echinarachnius parma. Taxonomy (NCBI): domain Eukaryota; kingdom Metazoa; phylum Echinodermata; class Echinoidea; order Clypeasteroida; family Echinarachniidae; genus Echinarachnius; species Echinarachnius parma. Next base: position 90,968 of record JBAMJV010004089.1, read on the forward strand.
AGAGTTCGAAGAGAGATTCCTGTAGGGCTTCGAGAAGGGATACAAACAATATTTGGAACAACCATTTCGCAAGACACCAATCACTAGGGGGAATCAATCTTGGTTATACATTCTTTAAAAACTATAATATATCATTGATTAAAAGCCAAACGAATACAAATTTAAGCGAAAACAGAGATAAACCACTACAAATTAAATTTGCACACGTACCTTCATTCCAGTTTTCTGTCGACTCATTTGTAAGAGGTTCATACTGAGAGAAAGGGAAATGGAAATTAAAACCAGACTGTTGAATTAGTCGGGTTTGTATTGGTCTTGCTTGATTCATATTTACATTAAAGATGCAATAATGGCAATACAGATATGCTTTTGGATCACAGAACAACACAATACCATAGATAGTAACAGATATGATCTCAACAGAAAATTAATAATATGCTTGAACGATAAAACACATCGGCCTAAACAAATTAAACAAATTGGATGATTTATGGGTGTGAATAATGATCATCTTATATACATTAATATACAACTAATTAACCATGGTGAATAACGTTTATAACGATTTGTGTTTAATTCAATTTATTAAACAAGTTAAACATAGCTGAGTATAATCAGTATCTTGTTTCATCAATTATACGATATTAATTTAAAAGATACAATAACATGATTATTAAAGGGATAGTTGAGTTTTGTTAAAGAGAGTACGACTTTAGTCAAACTTAATTTAAGTAACCAAAACATGCACCATTACATTGCAAACTAATAGTTATTACTCCACCATGCTCGATAGCCACACCAGGCGTTTGTACAGAAACAAGTAGAAGCAGAAGCAGAAAGGAATACAAAATTACAAATGACTAAGTAAAAAGCCTGTCATCATTCAGAAAGAGCTGCAAAAACTCAAAAGGGCGCTTTCTAAAATCTCATTGGTTTCAACCATTTATAATGAAATATTGTGCCATTGATTTTTTGTTGAAATAGTAATGAGAAAGAGTGATAAACAACAACTATTTAAAAACCTCTTTTGTTAATTTTTGAAAAGAGGAAGCTTTAAAAAAAACATTTTAAACGGCTTGTTCAAAACTTTGGAATATTTGTGGAGACCCACAATTACGGTTATGTTTATGAATATTTAAGCCGTTTCTGAACCGATTTTGTTCAAAGAAAGTTTATTCTGTCATTACAATTGTATGCTCTTTCAGATTTGACACTCAGTGTTTCATTATCTTACAAAACAGTATTTTGTGTAGCGCCCTCTCTACCAAAACTCAGCTATCCCTTTAAAGTAATTAATCATGTTAGTAAGATAATTCCATTTAACTAATCATAGTAATACACCGGGAATGATAATGATAATACTACTAATATAACAGTAGTAAATCAATACTAAAAATGATACTAGAAATAATCATGCCGGTCCTTCCCTCTTGAACATGTTGAATGAGTTATAATACTACGCTATTAGAATCCAATACGACAGGTCTTAAAATACCCCTCTTCCACGACGCCTTTGAGTATACGTACCAAGAATGTGCGGCTTCGATGTACCTTCCGTACAATGACAAAAGCGGGAAGTAGTAGGATGATGAAGGATATGAAACCCAGATAAGCCAGATTCACGTTACCACCTATGATATCAGAGCAATAAACGACATGCAAAACCAAACATGAATCTCAGGCAGGATTCGGATTTCGAAACCATCCTTATACTAAATAAGTGATATTGTTCTAAACAAACACAATAATGGTTACTAGCCCAGGGCCCCGTTGCAGAAAGAAAATTCATCGTAACTTTAGGCACGATTTATCGATCTTAAGTTTCGACCAATTTAAAATGTTCGTTGCAGGAACGCCGACTTACGATTGATTTATTTACGATCGATAGCCATAGAGATTTGGCTTTCAAAACATAATCCAACACGGCTGGGATAAAGACAAGACTCAAATTCATAGAAAAGCAAAGAAAGTTCAACAACGTACAGCACAATTGTATGTTCACGGTGTACCTAGCTAACCGGACCAAGTCGTCTATTATTGAGCAGTAAGTACACAGTTTTTCCCCCTTCCTGAATGTATTTATCGCACCAACAATGATATTAAATATGAACTTACTATGTTGTGTGGCTGTATGGAACATATCGGTCGTGCAATTTCTGTAGAATAAAAACTATTTTAGAATAATCATCGGCTAAACCTATTTTTTGCGACCGATATTATACAGCCTTGCCCCGTGTACTTAAATTCACGTAATACGTTAAACTGCAAATAATATAATGTTTACTGATGTGGCAGTGTTGGTGGGCTTATTATATATTATATACAGTGTTACCCCATATGCATAAAATGTTTAGTTCCCCATGCATGAGTATATATTTACTGGCAGGTAATGTTTTGTCAAATTCAATGTATTCCAATTTGGAGGACAAAATTTGCCTCTTGTGAGTCCATGCAGTCCTATGTGTTCAAATTCATGTGGTAATTTGCACTCTTTACTGTCTGTGTTATCAATATTCCAGTGTTACTGATATATAGTCAGTACAACAAGGGGGAGAGAGGCAGACTTATCACACAAGAAATTAACAGAATGGACAGGCTGATGACATGAAATGAGGGAAGCGAAACTCCGAAAGAGAGAGAAGGATATGATGGAGGAAGCTGTCAGCTGTCCAGCCACTGGTGTCGCCCCCAAGCCACGGCTACGGGATAGGTGAGAACTTGATGATGTTACACACAATGCTTTTGTTAACAAATACCAAAGCCTAAGATTGTTCTCGGATAGTTCTGACTTTAGTTTGTAGTTCATTAAGCATGATATTATAATTATTATTATTTGTTGTATGGCTATATTCATGTCCATTATTAAGTAGGTCACTTGCTAAAAGTTAATTCAAAAATGATATTGTTGCTCAAATTTAAAATGTTTTGTTATTATGGCATTCTTTACAAAGTCGACGTGCTAACATGTACATGACTTAATTCTTCTCTGTGGGCTCGTTTTCAAAGAGAATGCTGGTTTATAAAAATGTCATTGATTACTTAATCCCTTGAACATTCCAGTTAGCAGGTGAGCATGGATTGGATATGATGTGACCAAAAACAAATGCTTTTAATTAGTTTTTTTTTAATCTCTGTGACAGCTAGTACCGTGACATTTCAAGGTGATACGTGCAAGACATTGACTGTGGGAACAAGACTTATAAATCTGAATGATGAAATTTTGTGTCATTGAATGTAGCTTAGGTAACTAGACTGTATACTATATTTCACAATCTATTGAGTACAACTTTGTTTTTATTTTTATGTTTTGTATTATATTTCAGCTCATCAAGCAGCCTCTTTTGTCTGCAGTAGACACCTGTGGATTTGCGGGGCTGCCTATCAGATAGAAGACCACGACAGAAGGGATCCGCCCAAGCTGGAGAAGGAAAGACGGGTTGGCACGACGTGGTTTGGCAAGATTGGTAGAGCGCGTGCCTTCCAATGTGAGGTCCCGATTTCGAACCCAAGGTAGGCCCATAATAATTTTATGAACATTATCCACCTGCTCTCGACCCAGGTGTGTAAATGGGCACCCGGAAGGATGGAAAGGAGTTACGTAGCACTGTGTGCACCTTGGAGGCTGCCTAGCTGGAATGCTCCTCAGGGAGTGGACAATGTGCACTTTGTGTGCTGACCGGTTAAAGTGATGCACCGCAAGCGTCGAAAGACAGAACGTGCGCTATATTTAAGTAGCCACCATTATTATTTGGAAAAAAGAACTGGCATATTGATAATCACTGGACAATGTATTCATTTCACTACAAAATGATAACATTCTATTTGATGGAATGAATCGAAAGTCATATGTGTTGTGTACTCTTTTTGGATACAAATTTGAAGAATAAAAATACATGCATTTTGTTGGCTATTTCATTCTCAGTCAAGTAAAGCATTACCCTTTGTTTCTGTACAGGCCTTTACGGTTTAATGTAGTCAAACCTTAGTACTGTATAATGACCAATGCAGAGTAGCAAGAAAAGTTGCCACTGTACAAAAAAGGTGCCCTCTACAAATAGATTAATACCAAATAACGTTGTTTTATGTATCAGTTTATAGTGATCACCGTTGACTGGTTTGCTGGTATAGACAAGAGGCTGCTGAGAAAGGTTTGACTGAATGTTTGTGTGTGTGTGTGTGTGTGTGAGTGTGTGTGTGTGTGTGTGTGTGTGTGTGTGTGTGTGCGTGTGTGTGTGTGTTTGTGTGTGTGTGTGTGTGTGTGTGTGTGTGGATGTGTGCATGCATGTGTGTGTTTATGTATGTATTATGTGTATATGTCTGTATTGTCTGCATGTATATGTATGAATCAATGTGTAACACTGTTAAGGATGAGTTTTATCTGTAATTATGTGCTTGAATGAGTGTGTATGTTGGTATGTTTGTCCATGTACATCCCCTTCTAGTATTGATAGTAAGTTACGCCACCTTTTTATATATCGTAAGGTTACGATCAATTTTTAAACTTACAACTAATAGTTACGATTAATATCAATCGTAACTTCTTTCTGCAACAGGATTGATCGTAAATGTTGGATTGATCGTAAGTTACGAGCACTAAGGCCATTTACGATCGATTTTGGGACTTACGATCAATCTTTCTGCAACGGGGCCCTGGTCTCATCCAACTCACGTCGACAAATTAATACGATTCTCAAACCGATCTTCCGAACATACTGCCGTATAAAATTGCCTATATACCCTCTGTGAGATTACAGTCCGGTTTGAAGTGTCCTGTGATGTACTGGTGTAACAAGGCGTGTATGCCGTGATAGCCGTCATTGTTCATGTGTTATTTTGTTCTTTTGTTGGGTATACATTGTGAATCACTCTTTTGGTTGTGATGTTCTAATTAACGTGTTACCTCCGCAGATGTTATGTGTTTGGTCCCGTGTGTTCGTGCCATCAGTGGTCCATGCAACATGCAGGGAGTTTGACGTTAGCCAATCAAAACTCGAGCGTTGGCGGAGGTATGCACTCCGTGAGTGCACTTTGTCTAGTTTATAAATTGTTGCCCTCCATCTCGTACATTTTACTCCTTGATTTTGTCAAGATTTGTATTAATAAAGTGTGATATTTACTTACGCTACTTTATAGTGCTATGGAGTATCTTTATTCAGGTTATTTATTATACAACAAACTTATAGGCTTTTTAAAATAGTCAATCTAATAACGTGGTGGTATAGACATGATCGTTGGTCATTCATATGGTTAAACATTCGTATGAGTGATATAAAAATATTTAACTTTATTTGAAAAGTGAAACGCTCTAATATTACCCGTTTTAATAGTATTTTTGGTATTTTCCGGTGTAGCTGAAGTTTGACCTCGACTGTCAGGGCTAGTGCGATCATCAGGTATCACGGTCACTACCGGTGGTCGAGTAGACCCTGTGAACAAATACATGTATCCATATAATTCGATTAAAATATAATATTAATAAATGTTGATCCATTTGTATACAATCCTTCACATCAAATTATGATAACGTTATCTGTAAAACAACAACGAGGTTGTTGTAAATTTCATACAAACCAATTGTGATACCGTTACTATTTTATCGAAAATATAAGTGAAATAAAAAGGGTGATTATTAGTTGCCTATTAAAACTGGTGTACAAATATAAAAGGGGTATATAAACCACGTAAGCATACACAACAACTGACGAAGGCTTGTTAACATGTGCGTTACTATGATATATTATATTATATCATCTGACTTAGTAAAATACTCGTCGTTGATTGGCTAAACACGGTCACATGATTGGGGTGTCATTTTGTTATGACACCATGATCAGAGAGTTATGACCAGGGGGGTGTCACTGCTGCCAGAGTACAGCGATTTTTGCTCACCGGAAGAGCCCACAACTGGTTGCATTATGGGCTACTTGGGAACTACAGTTAACCAATCACAGAGTAGTTCAAACGCGTCGTCACGGGATCGAGGTCAATAAAACAAGTTCATATGCATACGTCACAATGGCTCCCATTGTTCTCATAAGCGTGATGAAATCTAGGACAGTGCGCAGGAAAATAGGCGCGATAGTCTACGCACTGCATAGGCATGATGATTGGTCCAGTATTTCTAGGTCACTATGCGATGACGTAGAGAAGTGGGCTACGGGAGCTTCAAAAATCGGTTCACTCCGCCATGTTGCCCATGTACAAAGTCTATGGGACACGTGACTTGCGCGCGTTAAAGGTAGTTCAGATTCGTCAAATGAGATGCGCGGCACCATCTTGCATACGCGTTGCGCACGGTGCGTAATGCACGTTAGCTCAGTGTCATGCGGTGCGCGCAAACTAACCCAGTTCAAAATGGCGACCCGCTGTGTAGCATCCCCACGCTTGATGCCCTTTAAGTGAGCCTTCTAGTTATAAACGGGCTGGTTTGTTTATTCATACTTCTATGGTTATGACACCCACATGGCGCGCGCTGAAAAGAAATTGTATTATGACGTCACAATGAGAACCAAAGGTACACGATAATACACGTACCGTATGTTGTTTTTGACCAATTTCAGTTTCAATGCATGAATGTGTATTAGCCCCCGGATTTAGCCAGATGATATAACAGTTGTTAACTTTATTGTCGGGAAAATCACAGAATGTTCCCTCGGGATTTAAAATGCTATTTCGTGAAGAAAATAAGTCCCTCGACTACGTCTCGGGACTTATAATCTTCCCTCAACAGCATTTAAAATCCCTCGAAGTGGAACATTCCGTGATATTCCCTCCACCACCAGTTAACTACTGTATAATGTCTACTGACAGATGTGTGAACACTCCAATTTCAATGAATGTCACATGGCCGAGTAATGAGCGACACTGCAGTGATTTAGCTAACTCGTTGTCATAACTGTGTACATCGTTTACATTAAAATCATACCACTTCAATCGTAAATATTTGTAGAACGAAATAGAAAATACGAAAACCGAAACCTGGTATAGTCATATATTGGTAATATAAATACAGCGCGGCTTGTAAGAACCGCTTGACTCCCAATACATTATGTTAATGTTGACAATGTTTAAATCTTGATCCCTTTAATTCGTGCGTAAATGTTATAAATCGGGCGGATTGCCATTTTCAACTATGCTAGTTTGTGCGCACTGACTTTGACAGGAGGGTGTATTACCCAACACGGTTACAGTACCCGTTCACTACCAGATTCTGAAATCCCCATAGACTTTGTACATAGCCCACCCGGTTCCCGTAAGCAACGGTTTAATATATTATGATTATACTGTATTTGGTATTATATTGTATTGTATTAAATTGTGTGGAAACAAACAAACTCTCCAACATGTTTTAAATGGTTGTAGGATTATACTAGAACAGGGGCGCTTCACTTGGAGACACATTAACGTTTTACACTTTCTATACCAACTAATGAAAGACACACTCAACGACACATTTTAAATAATTGCCGACCTTCCAGAATGTCCAGGACACTTCACAATCACACCCCACATCATTCCCACTTCGCAACGCCCAGACATGGTACTTTATTCTAAAAGTAAAAAAGAAATTGTAATTTTTGAACTCACTGTACCGTTTGAAAAGAACATTGAAACACGCCACTTACAGAAAAGTAACAAGTATGCGCCCCTGGTAAATGACATTGTAGAACAAGGATATAATTGCCAATTAATTTGCCTTGAAGTAGGCTCCCGAGGCTATGTGTCCAAAGAAAATAAATCTAGACTGAAAGAACTTTTGAAGAAATTGAAATTAGGTAGGAAGTTTAAATATGTAATGTGCCATTTTAGTAAATTGTCCGTCATTTCAAGCTATTCGATTTTTTGTACAAAAGACGAACCAACCTGGGTAAACACTGGCACACTCTCCATTCCATACCACCTATAAACATAAACTCAAGCCAGGTACCACGGGTTCCTGTTGGTAAATAGTAAATGGATATTCATTTTCCCTTTCTTTTTTCGTTTTGAAATGATAATTTAAGTTAATAAAATGGACAATATAGTGTATTTAATTGAATGAAATATTATATAACTATTTAATTGCTTGAATTATATATTGCACTCTTTCAATGTTTTATATTCATATTGTGTGCTGCTGTTGTATTTTTGCTAAGGAAATATTATTTAGGAGTTGTTTATCAGAAGTTAATATGTAGTATTAGTTGTTATGATTGTACATTGAATGATCACATTTGTATATTTTTACTCTGAAACACACCAAACATTGTGTTAATAATTATGATGAAGTATAGGAATTTAAATTAATTGTCCATTGTCATGGGAGCATTCCCCCGTCTTTCGTTCTACATTTACCTCTCTCAGTATTCTAATTTCTATATTCTCGCTTTCAAAATAATCTGAACAAATTGAGTTGGAGAATATTATTGTGAAACAAGATTAGTACCCCGCCTATCGGGCTGCATTACATATTCAATAATGTAATAATTTAATAATTTGCTCTTTTGTATGTTTTTATATTGTATATTCTGAATACCCCTCTGGAAGTCATTCATTAAAATATACTTGAAGTGTTTATAGATTAAAATTATAATATAACTAATTTGATGCGCATAACAAGATTGTTGTTTTCTTTTGATTTATTTTGATTACGTTGTTATATATAACGTCTGAATTGTATTTCAGATAAATTATATGCAAAATGTAATTGTTTATGTTAAAAAGATACATATATTTTCCATGAGTTATATACTTATGAAGTCTAACATATCTTATATATGTGATTTATATGATGTATTGTTACGTTGATATAGATGTTTTGTTTTGTCTACCCTGCCTCATGTCACTATGAAACGGTTTATCTATTTCATTTGTGGCAGTGGACCTGGGTTTCTATGTTTTACATCTTTTGTTATTTGTTTGAAATTAATAAAGATGATATATATATATACTAAGAATCTTGCTCTGCGATTGGTCAAAAGTTAATCACGAGATGAAACATAGTTTCGCCCATCATTGATGGGAGTAGAAAACTTCGTTACACTATGTAGATATCTTGGATGAAAGTGCGTTGCACTCACTAGATAATTGGCAACGTACTATCTACACACCGCGGTTGCATTGAATTGAATGTGGAGTGTGTGGCCACTCAGATTCCGTACCAAATGATGGCGCGATTACAAAATTTAATTTTATTCGTTGTGTATACGGTACGTAGTACACTGCTCTGTATGCATACGCTATGCACTGTACATACGTATCGTACATTACACCGTTTGCTGTTAATTGCTTGTTCTGTTGCTCTACTATAAAATGGCGGCCACAAACGTAAGATTTGAGCTCTTTAAAGTAGGGGGGAAATCCCGGCTTTGATTCAGGTTTATAGCTTTAAAAATGTGCCTTTATTGATATACCACACTCTTTTTTTTTTTGGGGGGGGGGGGAAGGTAAATTTCATGCAACTTTTTGGCTTTATTTCGCATCGGCGTTCCATGCTCCTAAAAAAAGTCATTTATAGCAGAGCGGGAATGTGCGCACGTGTCACCCGATTCATGACATCACATGCAGACCGCAACGCGGAGGGATGTGCATTGTTTACATGCAGAGCCTATGACTTGCTTGTAAAACACACTCGTTTTTGCTTGTAAATTGAGGTTTTACTGAAAATGCTTAAGAATTGCTAAGAAATGAATTGTAGCAGGATGCAGCTACACATCTGAGTGTTTATCGTCCATGATATAAACCTGAACAAATGTTTGCAAATATTGAAACAAATGGAAATAATATCTCTGTGTCAACGTGAGTATTGCACTCAGCGTGTACGTCTATGACCGAGCTAAACTGCGATTGCCTGCAGGTGACGTCACAAAGATGACGTCATTTTTTGTTCGCCCGGGACTCAGCTTTGTTACGGGGGTTCCGAAAGTGAATTTACAAGTTGATTTTTTTATTTTACCGGGTTTTCCCACGAAGAAAATATGTTTGTATTAGTAATCTTCATGAAAATCTACCTTAGATACAGTAAAACCCCAATTTTGAGGTAGTTTTCTTGTCACCATACCTTTAACGAAGCTGAAATGGACCCTTTTTTTTTACTTGAGAGTGAAAGTAAAAATACAAAGCGACAACTTAAGTTCAGCCTGAAAGTGTTCCAAGATTATTGCGATGCTGGAAGCATGCATTTTGACGAACTGTCTGACATGGACTTGAAATCGCTAGACCAAGTGTCGCGAAATGGTGAGTCATACAGTAAGAAATCTCTACAAGCTTTGAGGTATGGTCTGCAGAGACATTTTTTGAATTTGTGAGACATAGACATTATCAAGGATACCAACTTTGCGAAATCTGGTCGAGTGTTCAAAACTGTTATTCGGAAACTCAAGGAAGAGGGGAAAGACAATGTAAAACATCATATACCTGTCAGTGAGACCGACATGAACACGATTCAAGACAGTCTAGACCAGGACTCTCCTTGTGGACTACAACGTAAAGTTTTCATCGACATTATGACCCATTTTGCGAACAGGGGTGAAGAAAGTTTGCATGACAAGAAGGCTGATGACTTCATTCTGAGTGAACAAAATGGTCGCCGTTATTTCCGCATGGTCGACAAAGCTAAAATAAAATCACCTTGACGACGATTTGAATAGCCAAGGAGGACGTATGTTCGACATTCTTGGGAGTAGTAGGTGCCCTGTTGCAACACTTCTGAAATACAAGTCTAAACTAAATCCAAAACTGCCATATATGTGGCAAAAACCGAAAAAAGCTGCACGAGATGATGGACTATGTTATGACAATGCTCGAGTCGGAATTCACACTCTTGGAACTATGATGAAGACAATCAGCAATGAAGCCGGGTGCTCGACTAAATACACGAATCATTGCTTGAGAGCAATGTCGATCACCACACTTGACATGCTTGATCATGCCGGATTTCCTTCAAGGGACATAGTGTCTGTTTCAGGACATAGATCTGCCCTTGGTCTTCAATTTCAAGAATGACCGTCTGATCACGGACAGCTAGACCAGCAAAGTAGTACTAGTAGGCCTAAGAGTCCTACTCAAAACCCAACACATGATGATTTATTGAACTTTTCGAACAGTCAAGTGGAACGTTTGCTATCTCAAACAGGAAACTCTACGATTGTTTCTCATGAAAACAGAAATGTGCAAGTACAAAAGTTAAACCAGAACCAGAACCGGAACACAACGTTCCAGTTCACCAACTGCAATGTAAACATTTATAACTAGACTGTAAACTGTATTTTTGCGTTTTTTTGCATTTAACACCTTATGTATTTCTTTGTTTGTTTGTTTTCTTCACAAAATGTCCAATTACGGTTTTCTATTGGGTTTTTTTCTCAACATTATTGGAGGGCACGTGCCCCCTGCCCCGTGTACCCCATCGCTACGCCACTGTAAGTCGCAATTGTAGCGCAAAGCAAAAGTAGATGACCGTATCAGTGAAGACTGTGATGGAGACGATCAGGCGGACTTCTCCGACCCTGCCTCATTCCCAAGACTCGAAAAGTTTTCTAGGGCGATGGACCTCCTCAGTGCATCAGGGATGTTGTACAAAGCCAGTAGCTGAAAGAAGACTGATTTTGGAGTCAGTTCTCGGGAGACTACACGCCGCTCACTCACATTGGGTGTGTTGCGAACATTACAACATTATTATTTTGATGCACATGATAACACACATATCGCAGAGTGGTCGCATTACATGCGCACTTGAACAAAAATAACAAAGAACTATCCACTGCGACACCAATCCGTCCACATGACGGGAGCGTCATGTAATCTCTTTTAGGTGTGACAAGTACTACGTTTGCTTATGACATGTTTGACAGATGGACAGGGGTTGCTCCGTGATATAATTGCTTCGCATCCTGCTCACATCTTTTAAACTAAAGCAATGAACTTATCCGTAATGAATGAAATATCAAGTATAATACGAACTTAAATGTTGCTTGTAAGTATCGGTCCTCTCACATGGTGCAACCGCAAACCACACGTATTAATATGAACTTGCTTACAAACCTTTGCATTTTGGGATGTAACCGGAAAACACACCGTCGCTTCTACATGTCATAGTTGACCTTCCGGTGATTCTATATCCGGGGTCACACGCAAATGCACACGTCGTGTTCACGTCCACGAGGGCCCCACTCTCACAGTGCGAACGGACGTGATCCGGGTACGCCGGGACCTGACATCTCACAGCTGCTTAGAGATGATAATAACCGTGAAAATGAATTGAGAGGGGAGACATGGGTTTCCACGAACGAAGATAAATATTAGTACCTAATCATTTATGTCGTAACAAATTTCAAATTCGATTAAAATTCAACATAAATAATAGCAAACAGACCTTAAAAGGGATCTAGTAACATTGTACAAATCCTCTAAACTTATTTGGAACTCTAGCGGTTCACACAGACCTTGTCGTATTTGTATTAACATTAAAATCATGGGACAGGTTTCGGTTTTCGAATTTCTCTTGCTAAAGATATTTTTACGATTGAAGTGTTCAGATATTACACTATCCGCTCGATAGTCGTTACCGTGCACAAAGTCAGTGCAATTTGTTGGCGAATACCACTTTGCAATTTTTGCTCGTTGCAACATCCATTTAACACGAAAAATTAAAAGCTTGTGATGAGGCCTTTCTAATGGTATCAAAATCAACATTTTTATATGTACCAACCGGTGCAGGGTTTCGCTTTAGACGGTCACATTTTATAGCTTAAAAAGTCAATGTCAAAGTAGTAACAGAATAGTAGTATAACATAATTACACGTAGTTGATGATAACAGCTTAGATTGTTAATATGATGTGTGTGGGGCGTTTCCCAGTGCCAGTACTGCTCTTTGGCTTTAACCTTTACTGTTCATACCTGGCTGCGTGATCATTACAAGCGAAGTGTCATTGTAAAGACAATTAAACAGGCTTATAAGGATACCAATAATTCAATAATATCCATCGATTTGTAATGACTTTAATAAGAAAACATTGATATGTGAGTCGACAGCTTCCAATTAAATTTTGTTGACGCATTTACAACATTTCGCTTCTGATCTTCCCCCGTCCGCAAGTTTAGTGCGTATGCCCGACATTCTTATAGAGGACTGAACACCCTATCAAGAAACATAGAATATTCGACGAAAGAATTATAGTCAATTAATTTGTTGATGATATTAAGTGTTTGTGATGAATATGTGATAGATCAAGTTTTGTTTATGTGGTTTTGAAACACCTTGTATTGGCTTGCCTTTGCATGTCGGAAAGGGGTTGGTGAAGGTGCCGTCATCTTGACATGAGACAGTTGATTCACCAACCAGTAGGTTATTGGGAGAATCACCGCAGTCAAATGAACACGTCGAATCACATGAGATGTTGAATCCGGGGGGACATGTCGCCCCATTGGTAACACGCAATGGGAAAGAGATCTGCGGTACCGGACAAGACTTCCCTGGACATAAATGAATATCACAGTAATTATAACACATGGACGCTTATCAAATGCATACAAGCTAGGATCGGGCATTTTACTTACAAACGGCGAGACTTGGTAGACCGATGTGATCGCGGGTTTTATCCGGCCGTAACATTAGTCCGGATGTCCAGGCAGTGCAATTTTGTATTATTTTGGTTGCTAACTTTAAAGTTCATATTATGAAGAGCTTATTTCCAAAAGGGGCTATATCCACTATTTCAATTTCGGAGAAAATCAGGTTTCTTTTTCAACTATGTACGCGTGCCTATAGGAATATGAAAATTGAACATTCCATATTCGTCCCCTTATATATATAGCCCCTTTTGGAATTAAGCTCGTCATATTTAGCAACCAAGTCTAACCAAAGTTACTTTATCTAATCGTAGCAACCAAGAAAATATGAGGGGCCTAGGATTGTTTTTACTAGCTGAGAACTATATCAACATAACAAAAGTTATGCGGGTGCAAAATGGTTGAACTAGTTGACGGTAGTCTTCGGAATTACCGTTAGCCACTGATGAGAATTCGGGGCAATACGTTATGTATACGTTATACTCCTCGGTCCTCGTACAGTGAGAGGAAGGTTTTCGGCTGAGTGACCCCCCCCCCCCCCCCCCCCCCCCCCGGCGATTTTCCTACATTATGATCATGCTGAAACTGCTATTCCGATGTCCGACTGAGCCAAGATGGTTAAATGTTCACCTGTGAAGTGTCAGATATCGCCTAAAATTACAATTGAGACTTCAACCATATACAGTGGCGTACTCAGGATTTTTCAAGGGGGGAGGGAAAAACCGTTCTTGACCGTTCATTAACGCTCTTGAGCTGAATATTTAATAATGATAGATATCGTCATACTAAAGAGGCATTTAAAACAATCTAACCCTTTTTTATTTTTTCTCTTACCATAAGCCAAACAACACGGTAGTAGAGAAAGTTGGAATCTCCGAGTAATTTTCGTGGAGTTAGACACTTTAGTGGTTTCACTTTCACCCCCAGTTCCGATTTTTAGGGATGATTGCGATCCTGGACAATTAATAATACAAATTAAATTCATCATGTAATTCAATGGAAACGTATTTTGTATATTATAGAGTTGCCAGGAAGAGTAAAATGAGGAAAACAAAGGCTAGGGTTAAGTACGGTTTTAGAGAGAACGTGGGTGGTTGGTGTTACATAAGAAAATGCAGTGGATGGGGGGAAATTAAAAAGATAAATCCGATGTTGCGACAATTTTAATTGGGTTAAGCCGAAACAGATCAAAAATGAATAAAACAAACAATCTGAATCCCGCTTTTCTTACCTTGTATGATCCCGAGTGACTTCAGATATTCGACCATATCATCGATTGCCCGCTGCTTTCCCTCTTCCCGGTCCTCTTCTGCCTTGGAGATTACATGGTGACCCGTTGCTACGTCTGTTACGATGATGTCCTCTACGAAAGGGACGATGGGTGCCTTAAACAAGCGAGTGCGTGCGCTGTACTCCATGTCACGGCATGATACTCGCACCTGGATTGGCATTATCATTATACAAACGTATTTACTATAGATCCCTTTGCGGGATCTAGTAACTTTCTCTTAATTTGCAAAAATATGGCAAATGGTTTATGAAATGTGTATGTCTATGTTCTGGCATTTATACTGAAAGATGTGTGACCATTTCATGGTAAATTAATGGCACATGACTGAGTATTAAAACAAAAATGCAAGTTATATTCGCTAACTCATTGCACAGACCTTGTACACATGCATACATACTTTTCCAGTATATAATAATCAATCTGAACAGTTCGACCAAACATATCTTATTACTGCATGGACATTTAGAAAACCAAAATCGGTTCAATAGTTGTCTACCATGTCTACTGGTAATACGAATACAATGATGTATGCGAGATATGGTATAGCCCCAGTTCCATCCACACGGTTTTTTAACGGCGATTCGCAACGTTGTTGGCATTCATGGAGAAAATCCCGTATCTCGTTCTGATTCGTTGTAGATCGTCCCTATCTTTCATGTAGGAAACCGTGAAACGTGGTTGTGTTACCACCGCTGCTCAAAACTGTCGTCGCGTCAGCACGATTTTAGCAAACTCGTGTTCAGTTATTTTTCACTTTGTTGTAATTCGTTCTGACTCGTACCGCTTCGTTGCAACGATCGCCGCTTTCCGTTCTGGTTCGTATAACGGTCCAACTATGAAGTGGCGATTCGAGGCAAACTGCAACGAAGCAATACGACGCGGAGCGGTGTAGGAAGTCACAATTTGCACACGACGACTGCGCGGAAAACACGAAGTAGACGGAGAATTTCTCTTCGATTCGAGTCAGGTCGTCTTGCAATCGTCTGTTCTGCCTCGCCGAACAATCTGGGTAGAATTTTAAACAATTATAAATATTTGCTCCGCGTTCCCTTAAGGGAAGGAGAAATCACCACGTATTGCTACGCCTGGGCATCCATATTGCCACCGGATAGCCTCGTTTCATTGCCTACTCAAGAAATTCATACACGTGGCTCCAACGGGAGGCTTTACAAGTACATGCGACTGGGGTATTAATTCAAAAATTGTCGTTATGCCTCCGCAAGTCACGATATGTCGCGCGAAGCGCAGCGAATTGTTCAAAGATTAAGAGCGATTTACAACGAATCGAAACGACTGAAGCAAGTTTATCAAAGAATGCTAATTCGTTACGATTTGCCGTAGAATTAGACCGCAACTCGTTTTTCTGCGGCTATATTTCTACCGCGATGGTTTATTAGAGACAAAAGAAAGATGAACTAAGTAACAAAGAAGAATTGTTTGCTCTGCGTCGCCGTATGTCCTCCACAATCGTTGAATAAATCGAGTTGATTCGCTATTCTCAATCGTTGCAGTTCGCCGTAAAAAAAAACCCATTAGTATGGTACTGGTGGTTAACGTTCAAAGTACGTTTTGGGGATTTTGAGAATTTTACTAGAATTTTACATGTCACCAGAAAAAATGCCTTTTGTACTTACATTTACATCGCGCTCCTCATCGTAAACAATATGCGGGAATTTGGCATAGTTAGTCCAAAATTTCTGCGCATCTTGAGGGAAAAGAAAACAAAACGCACACCATATATTATATTATACTAATACTACTCAACTACTACTACTACAATTACAATTTCTACCACTGCCACTACAACAACTACTACTACTTCTACTACTACTACTACTACTACTACTACTACTACTACTACTACTACTACTACTACTACTACTACTACTACTTCTACTACTACTACTACTACTACTACTACTACTACTACTACTACTACTACTACTACTACTACTACTTCTACTACTACTACTACTACTACTACTACTACTACTACTACTACTACTACTACTACTACTACTTCTACTACTACTACTACTACTACTACTACTACTACTACTACAAATACATCCAGGGGCATAGACAACGGGGGGATGAGGGGGATGCATCCCCCCCCCCCCCCACCTCACAAGGTGGGGGGTGACGTGTACAATCATCCCCCCAGGTTTTAGGAAAGTATTTTTTTTGTGTGTGTGTGTTTGAATGGTGTAGGTGTGTGTGTTTGTGTGTGTGAGTGCTATACAATGTATGAGCTAAGACTTGTTAATTCTAACATTCAAAATCTAATTTATACATCCAAGTTTTCGCTGCGCGAACAGATTATCTCAGTTTGTTATGCAACTTGTGTATGATCTGGGGTGAGTACCTTTTCTCTACCGGACATGTAGTTCCCCTGTGCCTACATCGGCATTGCTCTGGCTGCTTGTGTGACGTGCACCAAATTGCACAATTTCAAGTATATAAATGCAACATCTTAACCGTTACCCCCCTCCCAAAACCTCCCCATATGGCTCTGCCCCAGCCCTCGGTCGCTTCGCTCCATCGGCACTCATTCGTGGCTGTATAGGCTATGTTGTTGGATAATAGACAATGTGGCATATGGTTTATGTTGGACCTGTGTATGAAAATAAATATAATGTAATATGTTTGTGTGTTGGGGTACATATTTATTATAGTGTGTCAATTATTTGTTTTCTTTTTGAAAAATATATTGAAAATTTCGGGTCGATCAAGTTATCACGCTTACACAGATGCAGTCAATCTTACTCCCGAATTTCCAGATGCACCAGATTGCACAATTTAAAGTTCAAAAAATGCAAAAGCTCCCTACCGTGGGAGGGGGGACACCCCCTCCCACACCCTCCCCCCAAATCATAACACGCTTTCCTAGATACAGTCAATCTTACTCCCGAATTTCCTATCTAGGTTTGCACCAGATTGCACAGTTTCAAGTCCAAAAATTCAAAAGCTCCCTACCGTGGGAGGGGTACACCCCCTCCCACACCCTCCCCCCAAATCATAACACGCTTTCCTAGATACAGTCAATCTTACTCCCGAATTTCCTATCTAGGTTTGCACCAGATTGCACAGTTTCAAGTCCTAAAATGCAAAAGCTCCTTACCGTGGGAGGGCGAACACCCCCCTCCAACACCCTCCCCAAAATCATAACACGCTTTCCCAGATTTCCTATCTAGGTATGCACCAGATTGCACAATTTCAAGTCGAAAAATGCAAAAGCTCCCTACGGTGGGAGGGGTGACACACCCTCCTCCCGCTCAGTTGCTTCGCTCCCTCGCATTATCTCACTCTCACTCGGCTCAAAGTTGGCAACCCTGTGAGTGTGGTTGGGCATGAGCCCCTGCACAAAAAAAATTGTGAGCCCCCTTAGGTCTTTGCCCAATTTTGCCCCAATTCCATCGGTCTCGAAACATTTTGGCAGGTGGTCTCGGCCGGGGAAAAATTTCATCCCCCCCAGGTGTAAGAACCTGTCTACGCCACTGACTACTGTTACTACTACAACTACGACTACTACTACTACCACTACTACTTCTACTACTGCTACTACTACTACTACTACTACTACTACTACTACTACTACTACTACTACTACTACTACTACTACTACTACTACCACTACTACTACTACTACTACTACTACAATTACTACTACTACTTCTACACAAATAGGCTAAGCCAAGCCAAAAATACATTTTATTTGTTTCATGTTTTTTTCCCCGGAATTACAATTCAAAACATTACAGAGTAGAATAAAAACAACTAGAATTGTAATACTTGTTTAGAACAAGTATAGGTGGGCTGGTCGAACTAAAATTAAAGACATAATCAAGGGCTCATTTGAGATAGCTTATTGTCTCAGCTACAACATACTCGAAGTTCAGCGTAAACGAAGCTAAAACGAAGAAGATATTGGTCGCGAAAGACGGGAATGTAGAATCCAGTTTTGAAAAAAAGTCATGTCCCATAGAGAATACACGCAAAATGTGAAAAAATGACATACCTCCTTAAATCGCAAAAATACGCCATGATGCCTTTGTCAAAATGAAAAATCGTGATCATCACATTTGTAGAGAATTGTCTCAGATAGAACATATCAAAATTTGGAAGAAAATCGATCAATATTTACAGAGATACAATAAATTTTCCAAAAATATGCTGACGTCATAATATGCAAATTGAAATTTTGAGTTCGGAGGCCATTATGATGACGCCATGAGTTAATTGAGGGTCAAATGAGACATGAAATCATATCTCCGACTCATAATCTATCCAAATATGAAAAAAAACTTGGGAGTTCCCATCCATTCTGAAGAGTTACAATGAATTTTGTATAGGCATGTTTTTGCCCATATATGCTATGTATTACAAGAGCTCGCGCGCACGGACATGTTTCTTGAACGGAAGCTCATTGCGTTTTTACTAGTCAGAAAAAGGTGAACAAGGTATCAAAATGCTTGGAAAGATGGGCTAAATATGATAACAGAGAAAATTCGGCTATTCTATGTTGCAAAATGCCAGTACGCGCGAAAACGCGCGCGCATGCGCGTGTGCGCGTTTTTTCCTAAAATGCTTAAAATGGCCTAAAACGTATCCAAAATGAATTTGCGACGATTTTGAACATTTTAAAATTTTGCGCGCGCGCTGACGCGCGCACGTACGCATGCGCGCGCGTTTTTTGACCTGAAATTGACCGGACGGATATTGACCTTGATCATGATAAATATGAATGAGAAACAACTTTTCGTTATGAAGATATGATCATGAGAAGATATTCAGAAAATTTTACAAAATGGCGCCTAGATGACGTCATCAGTCAAGGTCAGGGTTCAAAACCTTATTTTGCTTTGTCCATATGCCTATATATATGTGTGCCAAATTTCAAGGCACTTGATTGAGCCATTTTCAAGTTATCTTGGTAACAAAAAAGTGATTGGAAATAAGAAAAATAAAGAATAATAATAATAATAAATAAATAAAGGCAATTCTAACGAAATTATGAGGTGGTCTGTATGATGTACAGCCCACCTAATAATACAGATTTGCGTTTAAAAAATTATGTTTTGGGCTTTGGTAAAGAAACTTTTCGATTGATCTTTTTTTAGTTATTACAATCATTTTTAAGTGATAACTTCGCGTTGTTGTTCATGATTTTAAACCAACTCGATCGTACAAATTTATAATTGGCATAATGTATATTTTGATGGCTAATCCCAAACATAATTAAGTAAGCTATGTTGTGGAGCTTCTGCAATGTTAATCACAGGCTATTCCATAAACCAATTCTCCATAATCAAATATAAGGGAAGTCATTGCATTATACACAGTTTTCAAATTGGGACAATTAATATTATATCGCAAACGAAATCAAATACATATCAATTTACCAATTTGGGTACAAATATCTCAATGTATAAATTCCACATTCAATTTGAATCAATCAATCAAGTATCATACCATGGTATATTGTAGAAATTTTTGTGTGCATATTGTCTTTCCTAATAGACACTCATTCCCAGACTAGGCGATTCTTAAACGTTTTATATGCAACAAATGACAAGCACATACCACTTAAAACATACAAATAACATCATGCACCGAGGAATACTGCATGCTAAATGTGGACTCATGAATGTATATCATTGACTAAATATCAGTCCTTTCGAAAGGAGAAACTGGATTTATAGATCTTTGCAATTTGCCAAGTACCTAATGTCTTACCTTCGTCATAGAATGTTAAATGGAGCAGCTTCCTATTTGTTGGTGATATACGCGGTTGCAAACGAGTCGCAGAGGAGGAACCGTGTTCAAGTGAAGCCTCACTAATAACTAGCAACAGCAAAGCTATAACACATCCAAACCAAAAGAATGTGTTATTGTCAAAATGTAACATTAATTTTGAATCCGAAATAAGCGATTAATAATTCGAACAATGGAACTCAAAATAATGACAGCAACACTAATTGTATTATTTATATATAAATGTCACTGATATTTTGGCGGGTATGGCAAGATTGACGTGATGTGGCAAAACTGGGAGAGCGATAATGCCTTGATGCCTTGCCCACAAGGAAGAAGAAAATGCACGTCATGTGCGGATTGATTGTTAGTGTGTCCAATGTCCAGGGTAAGTAGTAAGAATCATTATTAGGTCTGTGGGGCCAAGACTCCCATATGAACGAGACTTACGAATACAATAAGTTAAGCGTCGATCCATGAACGCATGCAGATCATAGGCATGATAGGAATTTCGAGACCCATTGTGCTACTTCTGTTGGTGGAAAGAACAACTAAAACGTTGACGGTACATTAAGCTATTCAAATTGTAAAACATTTCTTAATCATGGTATGTCAAGGTTTTGACACAAGTTCAATCCCCCTAAATACAACCCACAGAGAGAAAAGTCAACTTCGTAAGAAATCAAAGGGCCTTTTAATTTCATACCACATCTATTGTGTGTATTATGACTTGAGTCGACCATTGCACCTAAAGTGTTTACCCTTAAAGCCCCCGCGATGTTTGCGATTGCTCGCTCGGTATCGCATGCAGACCTCCTCACCAAAATTTGCTCAAATTGGAAGCCGCGTGACGTTGTAATCTTTGTATTAAAAGTCAGTCCCAGAGCTTTACTTTTGTTAATGATTTGTGTACAAAACATATCAAAATTATTTATTCTAAAAAAAAAACAACATTGGTTATTTTGCCTTGTTACAAATACAATACAATTATACAGCAATGAAATACGTCAGTTGAACAAAGAAATTCATTTCAACATACCAATCAGCAAGATAGACGTGAAAGTCGACGTCAGTCCCATCGTGTCAGTTTTACGTTACCTCTGGGCTCTAGTCTATGATCCAATGGTTACATGGGTGCTACAATCTGAGATTAAACACATGAATACCGTAATAAACAACACCGCTGAGGTCGAACACGATGCGGGCTTATCATGTTCTTAGTATAGTGACATAAGTGTCTGATGGAGGTCGTCATCAAGGTTCAACCATCTCAATAACAAGCATGTGGACTACCTAGCCTGCTGGTGTCGGGAGGAGGATATTATACCCAAATCTGCAAAGTGGAATGATGTGCATAATATGCGCACTCCTGACCTTTTACTGGACTCAACTTGCCTCGAACACCGAAATCGTTTATACGACAAAGCTTTTGTGGGTTTTCGGTGAATATACCAATATTACTTAATTTGGATCATCAAGTTGATAGCACGATTACCAACGTGTCGGATTTATGTGAACCTTTGATTCAGGTAATGACGACATATTAGTGGATTTCGTAAGGCATTTTGCTAGAAAAAAAGTCACTCTACCTGTTTACTATGAGAAAACGAGAACAAAAAACGGGAAAAATGCTTTTTATTTTATTGATAAAATCGCACAGGAAGTGACAAATTGACTTGAATTTTCGGTTACAATATTCGCAAATATATTTTAAAACTGTAACTAAAACTAAAAATATGAGGTGAGACAAAGTGCTTAAACGCCCTCAACTTACAAACATTCTAACCCTTTTATTGTAGCTCTAATCTAGTTGTAAAACTGAAAAAAAGGCCACCAAGCGTTACAAAAATACAAATATCACCAGTTTAATTTATTCGAGTTCCGCTATCCGTAAAGATATGCTGTTCAAGTACATGGGAATTAAGGTGCATGTTTACTTCCTCAAATTCTTGTTGCCAGTTCAATGTAATGTAGGCTGGCGCCGAAATTCCCTTTTATAAACATTGCGACATGAAATCTTTTGTAAATTCTTCTTCTTTATAGTCTGTCGATACTGATGTCATAGAATTAATATCATAAATCATGTAAACAACTCCCTCGCTATATCCCAGTATCGAATTACATGTACCTGTAGCAATGTACTAGTTATCTAAACGCCACAAAACCCTTTGCAAATTTCTGTTTTCAATAATAATATTTTCAAATTTGAGCGGATTATTAATGCAATTTTCCTCCGATTTTGTCTCCTGTTATCATGGTTATAAAAGATGTGTCTGGATAATAACAGTTAAGGCGATTAAACTAAGGTTTATGCTCGTGTACAGTTGTATACAAAAGCATAATTGTGCGTCTTTTGGACGTTGGTGAAAGCACACTATAACAAGCTGTTCACGCACAAATAACGATCAGTTCAAAAGGAGGACATATTTTCCTTGGAAAATATTAACCTTGGTACGCTAGCTTAGTTCTTCTTTTCCAAAGTTGATGGAAATGTTGATGGAAATAACATTCCGCCAATGTTGCCAAGGTTTCCATGTACAAATACCGATATTTACAAAGGAAAGAAACATTTTCCAGACACCATTGAATATATTAAATCGGACCTCAAAAACTGAACTTCACACGATTACTATTGAAATAAAAAAAACAAAATGAGAATCAGAGTGTTTTTCTTTATTTTCTGGTAACCATCAAAACGGGAAGTGTCTGGGTCAAATTTGATACGAAGCCATTGGATGCCAGGACACAGCAAATAACTTCCACTAAGGTTGCCGTATAAAAGGCCATGTTAGTTACTGTATCATGATATTAATATAGGTTTTCCCGCTCAAATTGACAATTTTCTCAATCGTATTCATTAAGGGTCATTCAAATTCATGCATTGCGGTGTAATCGTTAGTATCGGTCTTTCAAGCGAATTCATGCACACGTACAAGCTTTCGTTAAAAGACACATGAGTTAATTTATGGGCACTCGAATTCGCGAATATGCAGCCAATTGCAAACATGGTGCTTACAAATTAACGCGTCATGCCCTTTCGCGAATTCGAATGACCAACGAGGCGCCAGTGATGGAAAGGTATGCTCCTTGTGCAAATTCACTTGCTCCTACGTGATTTTGATGGACTATTTACGAATTCGAATGCTGCTTTGTCACGGCTATCGCAAAACGTTATCGATTTGAATGACACAATCGCGAAATTGAGCGGAAAACCTATATTAAGTGCCATTTTAGTTAAACAGGTACATGTTTTATGTACCTGTACATGTATTTGGTAATTCTCTAAAGGTTTTCACAGATTAACCCCATCGCCATGTCCTTTCTTACTGAAACAGCACTTTACCAGGATTGTCTTTGTTTGTAAATAACTAATACATTGCTTCCCAATGATCATTTTGTTGTGTAATTCACCTTTACATAGAAACCAAAGTAAATCTGATCAACTGGACTTACTATTTTAGGAGTAGTACAGTTTTACAACCTATCCGGGTTGCTTCTTCAGCTAAACTGGCTAGGGAAGAGAAGACTACTGGTGAAAGCTGTTGGAATCACTGAAGTAAGTACTATTCTATTGTTCGAGATTGTTTAGGCGTCGAGGAATCTGGTGCCGTCACAACGAGCTACGCTTCTGCTACGCTCTTGAACAATAGCTAATCACAAGCATTGGAATAGATCAGCAAATGTCTTTTGTTCAACAGGGAATGAATGGGAAGATATCTTAAATGCGTGAAAAGATAACCTCCCCTACAGACCACATAATACCCCCCTGAACAAAAAGTTCAGATCGTGGAACCGCTACGCTTGTTTTGGGCGTATGTTTTCGAGCGCATGGCTCCTACGATCTGAACTTTTGTTCAGCGAGCTCATGCATCTTTTCACAAATGAGAGTTAATCTTCCCATTCATTCCCCACAAATTTGCTAACTCGTTTTCGGAGACAGTACTACTCTAATGCCCTCACAATGGGAGCGCTGCGTGATCGGCGAAAAAGTGTAGTACGATCGAAAACAATAGAGAACAGTGAACGCCGCTCTAGCCAAATGTATCAATGGGGATTAGGAGCGTAGTAGGAGCGTAGTACAGGTTTGACAGTGGTATAGGCGAGGGATTTTCAGCTGCAAGGTAAATGGCTTCTCTGACCCCTCTCTCAAACTACCTTGGTTCCTTGTCTAGTATTAAAACATCTTTGTCATTGAATTCGTGGCCTGATGTATTCAAGTGAGAAAAGACAGCAGATTCATTTCCTGCAGAACGGGAGCGACGAAGTTGGTAGAGTCGTTTGTGAAGAGGCTGTTTGGTTTCTCCAAAGTAGTTCTCCTTGCAGTTTTCCCCTTGGCATTGGACTGCATACACTAAGTTGTTTTGTTTCTGTCCAGGAGTTTTGCCTTGGGGGTAAAAAAAGGCTTTGTTTAAGAGTGTTGGCCGGTTTGAAATAGACAGGGATGTTGTAGCTCCTAAAGATGCGCTGTATCTTCTCGGACAAGTCCTTAACGTAAGGAAGAGAAACACGAGATTTCTTGGTTGTGCTTCTTAGGTTCGCGCTGGTCGGCTTTGTCCTGCGGTCACGAGGATGAAGGGCTTTTTCGATGCTCCCGTTTTTGTAGCCGCAACAGTGTTTACACATTGCAACCTTTGCACATTACGGTAAAGTTGGCGGGAGTGTGATTGATGTGATGTAAACAATAGAGTATTGACATAAGGGTAGATATTTGCAAAAGAAAACGAGTGTGCCGCAATTGTGAATGAAAGGGTATTTTTGGATATGCGTACCTTACATATTACTCATACCAATCTTGTAAGGTAATGAATCCGAACATGAACTAAATTTATATCTAAATCGTAATCAATTTGATAGCCTACATGGACTGACATTTGCTAGCCGCGTTCCCTTTTTATTTTTACATTTCAAACAGCGGCAGTACGCCTATACAAACAGGTAAATATCTCTTTGCACGAAAATGATTGTTTTGGGGGGTTCAAACACCCCATATTAGTTTTTGTCGTTCTCGAGTACACTTTTCAGGTCTTGGTCTGGGTCTGTGTATCCACGCACTATTCAGTAATACTGGAGACCAGTCTCTCAGATGGCCCAGACATCATTCTCTCTGCATTATATTTTCTCAACAATTTTACACCGATGCATAAAAAATAACACGCGCGACAAAAGGCCTTAAGTAAAGGGTAGGAGGGGTGGGGGGGGGGGGGGGGGGGGGTTAATGAACCCTAAAACATTTACTTGTTTGCTCAAGGAGGGGGAATTTGAACACTCCAAACACCCCTCCTCGGTACGCGTATGCTATATGGACGACAGAGTATGCGAATTCGGATAGTCTTGACTACGGTCCAAAGCGTCTATAAACGCTCTCCAATTCAATCTTAAATATCTCGATAATTAGGGAGACATTTGAAAAATCAAAACCAATATCATTATTATGTTACCATCAGCCAAACAACAAGCTACAGTAGAAGTGTGAACGCACAAAATAATGTTAGTATAGGTTTTCCCGCTCAAATTCGCGATTATGTTATTCAAATCGATATTAGGAGCAAACGAATTCGCGCGATTTGCGATCGCTGTGTCAAAGCAGCATTCGAATTCGTAAATAGTCGTTAAAAATCACGTCGGAGCAAGTGAATTTGCACAAGCAGCATACCTTTTCACCAATGGTCATTCGAATTCGCGAAAGGGCAGTTGCCAATTGGCTGCACATCCGCGAATTAGAGTGCCCATAAATGAACTCCTGTGTCTATTCACGAAAGCTTATGCGTGTGCTTGAATTTCATTGTACTTATTCGGAATTTGAAAGTCCGATTCCAACGATAACGCGAACTCAAACCGATTTACTACTTCAATCTTATTTCCAGCTACGATGAAGTCAATGTTATTATTATCTCTATCGACAACCATTATTTTTGTCTTTTTGGTGTTTAGAAGAAGGTCTTTCTCTTCACTTGCCTGTTTGATGCGATTCAACAAATCAATCAGCTCTTCTCTGCTGCTGCAAACGAGAGTAGTGTCATCAGCATACCTTAGGTTCGTGATCTTTTTACCTCCAAACTTAACTCCCCCATTGAATCCTTCCAGAGCATTTCTCATAATGTCCTCAGAATAAATATTAAAAAGGTTAGGAGACAGTATGCAGCCTTGACGTACTCCCCTGCCAATTCCAAACCACTCAGTATTGCCGTTACTGGTTCTCACTGTTGCTTCTTGATCATGATAGAGGTTTTTAATCAGTTCGATGATGTGACTTGGGAACCCCATCTTTGCCATTGTATTCCACAATTGAGAGTGGCTCACACAGTCAAATGCTTTGCTATAATCAATAAAGCACAAATAGAGGAGATGTCTGTGTTCTCTGCATTTCTCTATTATGTTTCGAATGTTGACAATCTGTTCTCTTGTCCCTCTACCTTCACGGAACCCTGCTTGCTCATCTGAGATCTCGGCTTGCAGTTTGATTTTCATTCTTCTGCTAATCACCTTCAGAAGTATTTTGCTTGCATGACAAATCAAGCTGATCGTTCGGTGATTTGTACATTCTTTCAGATCTCCCTTCTTTGGCAATGGTATAAAAACAGCTCTACACCAGTCCTTAGGCCACTCCCTACTATTCCAGATATTGCAACAGAGACGCCACATCAGGTCAGTACCTTCTTCACCTGTAGCCTTCCACATCTCGGAAGTCAAGTTGTCAAAGCCAGGGGACTTGCCATCCTTCAGTTGTTTCATTGCAAGCTCCACTTCTGATCTTAATGGAGGGGGCTCCATTTCATCACTTTCCTCCCACTGAGTGTCAACTTGTTCCTGTGCAGCAAACAGCTTGGTACTATACTGCACCCATCTTTCCTTGATGTCTTCATTCTCCGTCAGTGTTTTGCCATTTTCATCATTAATTACATCCAGTCTTGGGATTCTTTTCTTTGTGATTTCTTTCACAATTGCAAATGCTGCCTTGGAGTTGTTCTTGTGACGCTCTAGGTCTTCACACTTCCCCTCGATGTAATTCCTTTTGTCCTCCTTCACACTACTTGTAACCGCCTTATTGAGTCTCGTCCATTCTCCTCTATTGTGTTTTGCTTTTGCCCTCTTCCTGTCATCAGCAATGTCGAAAGTCTGATTTGAGATCCATGGTTGTTTCCGCTTCCTTTTCTTCGGGATGTGATTCTTTGCTGCATTTGGTGTTTGCTCTGCTTCATCGTTTCTCAACAGCAGCTCCAACTTGTTCTTCACTTCCACTGAGAATTGAGAAGGGATATTTTCAACATCATACCTTGTGGGAGCTGAATCACATTTCTTAGCTTTCAGTCTTAGTCTCAGTTTAGCCACAAGCAGCTGATGATCGCTGCCACAGTCAGCACCTGGTCTTGTCTTGACGTTCTGTAGTGAAGTCCGCCACCTCTTCTTGACCATGATGTAGTCTATCTGGTTTCTGGCTCTGTCTCCCGGACTCATCCACGTCCACAGTCTTCTGGGATGATGCTCAAACCACGTGTTACCAATGATGAAGCTGTTTGCTACACAAAATTCTTCCAGTCGATCTCCTCTTTCATTTCTGATGCCAAGACCATAATTGCCAATTTACTCAGATTTCCCCCTCGTTTTACCAATCTTGGCATTCCAGTCACCCAATATTATGAGGAAATCTTTCATAGGAATGCTGTCTACGACATCTTGTACCATCTCATAGAAATCAGTGATTTCTTCCTCCGGTGCATCTGCTGTTGGTGCATATACCTGAATTATGGAGATATTCATAGGATGCCCTTGTAATCTCACAGTCATAATTCTCTCGTTGATCGGGTTGTATCCCAAGACACATTTAGCTGTAGCCTTCTCTATGATGAATCCCACACCCCCTCGCTTCCTTCCACTTTCTTTCCCTGAAAAGATGATTGTATTTCCTTCGTCTGATGTAAATCTTCCTTGTCCAAGCCACCATGATTCAGATATTCCCAAAACTTTAATATCATTTATAGCCATCTCCTTCTCCACTATTTCCACCTTCCCATCTGACATACCACGCACGTTCCACGTGGCTACATTGATTGGTTTCCTTAGAGGGGTGCTGTTCCTTTCCATCATGGGACCTTCAAGAACAGAACTTCCTACAAGAGGCTTTGATCCTGATCCGTCATCACCCGCAAGCGTACTACGAGCAGTACCTCTCTCTTCCGCAGTAGCTCTTGACGTATCTTCCGGCCTGCGGGTTCCACCTTCCGATACCCACTTGATTTGTTGATTTTGTACTCTCATGATGACAAACGCGACCAATTAATAATGGTGGGCGGCCAGATCCTTCCATCGCAGTACAGAAGCCAGAAGCATTAATGCCGACCTGCCCTCTGCTCCCCCGTAGCCACCGTTGTCCAAGGTTTGGATCCTCCGCCAACTACAGGTACTGCATCGCTGCTGCCCGGTGCAGGATGGGGTTTATTTGAAGGCGACCCAACCCGCCTTGTCATGTTCTCGTCATTGGGTTATGAGAGTTTTTTCTAGAGCTAACAGCGTCACCTATTAGCTCCTCTCCTCTGGTAAGAACACCGGGATCAGACTAGCACCCCGCTGGAACCCAGCCAGTATTTCTATATTAGGGCTATGATATACGAACGAAACCAAAACATGTAAAACAAAATGGACTACCCTAATTGTGCATCACATCCTAACTGAACCAGCTAACTTGTCAGAAAGTAATGTATTATGATGTAAGCAAGAAGTACCTTGACCATGTTGACACCAATTAAGGACTCTATTTCCTTTATTGCCATGCATCGACAAATCCAAGCTGATATATGGCATTGAAAACAGAGTCGTGTAATCGGGGGTTGGGAGGGGGGGGGGGGGGGGTGTCTATCGCCAACAATGTTCGAGGTGGAGGCCTTAGACCATTGGTTAAGTTATAACCCGGGGGTGCCTAATACCATTGGATACATTGGATATGATGGTCGATGTCATAAAATAAATCACGCGTGAACTTAAATTGAGTTTGATCCGTCATAGGAGAGACCGTTTATTCTTACGTACGGTGGTTGTCAGCATACATCCAATAAGTAAAAAGTCAATAAACAAAGTAACAAATACGAACGATTCTTATGTGACAATTAGACCCCAAGTAAAGAATGTATACAAATGGGCAACTCCAGCGTCACGGACATTACAAATCAGAGAATTTTCATTACTTTCCAATGCCACTACTAATTCATACCTCTTCCTAATGTCTAACTGTTATTTTGAGTACAAAGCAATAGCCTGGTTAATTATGCAAAACAAGTTTCAGAGCATTTATCCAATTCGTTACTGAGTAATTCTGCAAAATATGCGCCGTCAAGGACATTACATTTTGTGGACATGACTTTTTGCATCCATATACATCTTTGCAAAAGTCTGTGAGTTCTGAGACCTCACGAGGTTGATTTAGGTATTCAATTATAGACAAGGCAATGATGAATTGAATCCAAGTTGGATTTTGGGAAACGGGCCAGGTATATGTGATCTAGACAACAAAACGTTGTCACGTTGTCACGGACATTACATTTTCAGCGTCACGGACATTACAGTTTGTCCGGAGGATTTGATTAATCGAAAAATATACTTTTAGAGCACTCATAAGACTGAAATTTTAATCTGAACATATATAAGCGAGAAGTAAACTAATACTTGAATCACTCTATTGTGATCCCATTGTGATCCAGCTGAAGTAAAGGCGGCTTGCATTGTTCGTAACTCCTTCCCCATGAATACTTGAGCACAAAGGGCCAAGAGATTGGCTTGCCAATGACCTGAACTGGATCTGTCTTCAATCACACGGTCCCCGTGGCCTAGTGGTTAAGGCATCGGCGTTCCAAGCCGGAGACCCAGGTTCGAGTACTGGCGGAGACCAATTTTTCGACCAGTGCCTTATTTCATTTGGCGGATTAAAAGGAGGAACATTGCTTATTAAGCTACGCCTACTATTATTCTTCCTTCTTAATCATTTATGATTACTCCTTGCAATTATTTATATATTGGAAGAAACCGAAGCTGTATGTATTAGTTTACTTCTCGCTTATATGTTCTAACTAATACTTGAATCACTCTATTGTGATCCAGCTGAAGTAAAGGCGGCTTGCATTGTTCGTAACTCCTTCCCCATGAATACTTGAGCACAAAGGGCCAAGAGATTGGCTTGTCAATGACCTGAACTGGATCTGTCTTCAATCACACGGTCCCCGTGGCCTAGTGGTTAAGGCATCGGCGTTTCAAGCCGGAGTCCCAGGTTCGAGTCCTGGCGGAAACCAATTTTTCGACCAGTGCCTTTTTTAATTTGGCGGATTAAAAGGAGGAACATTGCTTATTAAGCTACGCCTACTATTATTCTTCCTTCTTAATCATTTATGATTACTCCTTGTAATTATTTATATATTGGAAGAAACCGAAGCTGTATGTATTAGTTTACTTCTCGCTTATATGTTCTAACTAATACTTGAATCACTCTATTGTGATCCAGCTGAAGTAAAGGCGGCTTGCATTGTTCGTAACTCCTTCCCCATGAATACTTGAGCACAAAGGGCCAAGAGATTGGCTTGCCAATGACCTGAACTGGATCTGTCTTCAATCACACGGTCCCCGTGGCCTAGTGGTTAAGGCATCGGCGTTCCAAGCCGGAGACCCAGGTTCGAGTACTGGCGGAGACCAATTTTTCGACCAGTGCCTTATTTCATTTGGCGGATTAAAAGGAGGAACATTGCTTATTAAGCTACGCCTACTATTATTCTTCCTTCTTAATCATTTATGATTACTCCTTGCAATTATTTATATATTGGAAGAAACCGAAGCTGTATGTATTAGTTTACTTCTCGCTTATATGTTCTAACTAATACTTGAATCACTCTATTGTGATCCAGCTGAAGTAAAGGCGGCTTGCATTGTTCGTAACTCCTTCCCCATGAATACTTGAGCACAAAGGGCCAAGAGATTGGCTTGTCAATGACCTGAACTGGATCTGTCTTCAATCACACGGTCCCCGTGGCCTAGTGGTTAAGGCATCGGCGTTTCAAGCCGGAGTCCCAGGTTCGAGTCCTGGCGGAAACCAATTTTTCGACCAGTGCCTTTTTTAATTTGGCGGATTAAAAGGAGGAACATTGCTTATTAAGCTACGCCTACTATTATTCTTCCTTCTTAATCATTTATGATTACTCCTTGTAATTATTTATATATTGGAAGAAACCGAAGCTGTATGTATTAGTTTACTTCTCGCTTATATGTTCTAACTAATACTTGAATCACTCTATTGTGATCCAGCTGAAGTAAAGGCGGCTTGCATTGTTCGTAACTCCTTCCCCATGAATACTTGAGCACAAAGGGCCAAGAGATTGGCTTGCCAATGACCTGAACTGGATCTGTCTTCAATCACACGGTCCCCGTGGCCTAGTGGTTAAGGCATCGGCGTTCCAAGCCGGAGACCCAGGTTCGAGTACTGGCGGAGACCAATTTTTCGACCAGTGCCTTATTTCATTTGGCGGATTAAAAGGAGGAACATTGCTTATTAAGCTACGCCTACTATTATTATTCCTTCTTAATCATTTATGATTACTCCTTGCAATTATTTATATATTGGAAGAAACCGAAGCTGTATGTATTAGTTTACTTCTCGCTTATATGTTCTAACTAATACTTGAATCACTCTATTGTGATCCAGCTGAAGTAAAGGCGGCTTGCATTGTTCGTAACTCCTTCCCCATGAATACTTGAGCACAAAGGGCCAAGAGATTGGCTTGTCAATGACCTGAACTGGATCTGTCTTCAATCACACGGTCCCCGTGGCCTAGTGGTTAAGGCATCGGCGTTTCAAGCCGGAGTCCCAGGTTCGAGTCCTGGCGGAAACCAATTTTTCGACCAGTGCCTTTTTTAATTTGGCGGATTAAAAGGAGGAACATTGCTTATTAAGCTACGCCTACTATTATTCTTCCTTCTTAATCATTTATGATTACTCCTTGTAATTATTTATATATTGGAAGAAACCGAAGCTGTATGTATTAGTTTACTTCTCGCTTATATGTTCTAACTAATACTTGAATCACTCTATTGTGATCCAGCTGAAGTAAAGGCGGCTTGCATTGTTCGTAACTCCTTCCCCATGAATACTTGAGCACAAAGGGCCGAGAGATTGGCTTGCCAATGACCTGAACTGGATCTGTCTTCAATCACACGGTCCCCGTGGCCTAGTGGTTAAGGCATCGGCGTTCCAAGCCGGAGACCCAGGTTCGAGTCCTGGCGGAGACCAATTTTTCGACCAGTGCCTTTTTTCATTTGGCGGATTAAAAGGAGGAACATTGCTTATTAAGCTACGCCTACTATTATTCTTCCTTCTTAATCATTTATGATTACTCCTTGCAATTATTTATATATTGGAAGAAACCGAAGCTGTATGTATTAGTTTACTTCTCGCTTACATATTACATACTTATATACATATACAATATTTATAATAATAACAGATAGGAAAATGAATGATTAAATGTATATCTATTTAGCTTGGCAAAAGCTTTTCCGCCTATTATTTTCTCTTAAATTAATCGATAGTTGATTCCACAAATGTGGTCCTGAATATAATATCAATTGTTTTCCAAAGTTTGTTTTAATTTTAATAACGTTTATCACTGGCGTAAATCTGTCCGGAAAACACAATGCATGGGGGGTCGAGCAATTGTTCACAAACGGTTTGTGAACAATTGCTCGACCCCCCAATGCATTGTGCTTTCCGAACAGATTTACGCCAGTGACGTTTATATTACATTTCCTTTTATTCCACGTTTCATACGGATGCTCAATAAATGAGAAGTAATCAATGAATCTATGAGGTAAATTATTATTTATCAAATCATGCATGAATACCCAAATCATATAACGGTATTGCTTAAAAAAATGCTAAGACCCGTGCGATTCGTTTCTGAAGCATCAACACAGAATTCAATTATTTTTTTTTTTTTTGCTGAACCCCAAACCTCTAGACCATACGTTATATGTGGAAGAATGAATTATAAAGCATTATAAAGCATTACAAAGCATTATAAAGCATTATAAAGCATAACCAAAAATTTTCTCGAAACAAAATGTCTCATTCTATATAAAATTCTTATTTTTTTACTGACTGTATTGCACACATTCTTTACAATGTCTTTTCCAACTTAAATTGTTATCAATAATGATGCCAATAAACGATGTTGAATCCACAGATTATAGAATGTTTTCATTAATTGACAGCTGACCCAACACTACGAAATGTCTTCGTTTATTTTGAAATAAAATATATTTAGTTTTGTTCACATTGATTGTCAATTTATTGGCATTACACCATTTAATAATATCCTTCATATTCATGCACACTTATGTCAAATCAATGTGTCTTTCATCTGGATTAAACGTATAGAATAAATTAGAGTCATCTGCAAATAATCTAAAATTAAAATATTTTGACGAGTTAGGCAAATCATTAATATATATAAGAAATAAAGTTGGTCCCAGAACAGACCTCTGAGGAACACCAATTGTTTAATTTTGTATTTGAAAAATACCTAACCCTTTATAGCCCACGCTATTCTGAAATTCCCATGTCCAAGGGGGCAATTATGTTATTGTTAGGTCGACCGCTTTCATATTTATCAAGCAGGTCAACCTCTATAAGATGCAATCATACACATTCAGTAAGGGTCACCTTATGACGTCACTTTTAGCGATAATATAATGACAAACATGATAATGCGCTGAATTCCGACATTACTGAACTGTTTTCGCCAGATGGACTAGTTTATGTAGGAAAATGTAACTTTGTACCATTATTATGCAAGATTACATCTAATAGAACATTGATCATGGTATTGCATGGCTTTTGATGGGTTGTAGGGGCCCATTATGTCCGCAAAGTCATTTTAGAGGTGACCTTCACATGGGTAAGCAAACACATTACAGAATATGATAATGCGTGTATTCAATTTCTTGAGTTGATACCCAGTAGGTTAATAAACCTGAACCAAAGTGATATTTTTAATCTCAAAATGTTTGCAGATATTATGAAAAATCACATTCGCATATTTTATCACAAACATAGGAAATAAGGAACATACATTTTTGTTTTGGTATAGTGCTTGTTATTTTCATTGTTTTGCGCCAGTTTGTCTTCAAAAACGAAGAAGTCAAAACTAAATCCTATGGGTATTGAATTGATTGACCACGTGTTACTAATGGTTTTTATTAAATTTGGTTAAAAAAAAAAAAAGCCTTTACAAATGGTTGAATAAAGAGATTGATCACAAATCAAGCTTATTCATAAATAATAATGTATACCCAGGCCAGATATGGTGCACAGAGTTAATCATAACAACAAATAGAAAAGTATTTGGGTGGAATTGTAGAGCTAGCTAAAACAAAGGAACAAATATAAAATTCCAGAAAATGATGTAACAATTATTGTCCAGTGTGTCCTTGTCTTGGAATTACTGTTGTCTTTCAACTTGTTAAAGAAAGTTGGTTTTGCAGGACAACAGTGTTACAAGATAGGGACACACATTTAGGTGTAGCAAGTGAGAACACATTTAGGTGGAGCAAGTGGGAACACATTTAGGTGGAGCAAGTGGGAACACATTTAGGTGGAGCAAGTGAAAACACATTTAGGTTGAGCAAGTGTGAACACATTTAGGTGGAGCAAGTGGGAACACATTTAGGTGGAGCAAGTGGGAACACATTTAGGTGGAGCAAGTGAAAACACATTTAGGTTGAACAAGTGTGAACACATTTAGGTGGAGCAAGTGAAAACACATTTAGGTGGAGCAAGTGGGAACACATTTAGGTGGAGCTAGTGGGAACACATTTAGGTGGAGCAAGTGTGAACACATTTAGGTGAAGCAAGTGGGAACACATTTAGGTGGAGCAAGTGGGAACACATTTAGTTGGAGCAAGTGGGAACACATTTTATATAGGTAGAGCAAGTGAGAACACATTTAGGTGGAGCAAGTGTGAACGAACGCATTTAGGTGGAGCAAGTGTGAACACATTTAGGTGGAGCAAGTGAGAGCACATTTAGGTGGAGCAAGTAGGGACATATACAGCTGGAGCAAATTGAAACACATTTAGGTGGAGCAAGTGGGAACACATTTAGATTGACCACGTGTTACTAATGGTTTTTATTACATTTGGTTAGAAAAAAAAAGCCTTTACAAATGGTTGAATAAAGAGATTGATCACAAATCAAGCTTATTCATAAATAATAATGTATACCCAGGCCAGATATGGTGCACAGAGTTAATCATAACAACAAATAGCAAAGTATTTGGGTGGAATTGTAGAGCTAGTTAAAACACAGGAACAAATATAAAATTCCAGAAAATGATGTAACAATTATTGTCCAGTGTGTCCTTGTCTTGGAATTACTTTTGTCTTTCAACTTGTTAAAGAAAGTTGGTTTTGCAGGACAACAGTGTTACAAGATAGGGACACACATTTAGGTGGAGCAAGTGAGAACACATTTAGGTGGAGCAAGTGGAAACACACTTAGGTGGAGCAAGTGGGAACACATTTAGGTGGAGTAAGTGGGAACACATTTAGGTGGAGTAAGTGGAAACACATTTAGGTGGAGTAAGTGGAAACACATTTAGGTGGAGTAAGTGGAAACACATTTAGGTGAAGCAAGTGAAAACACATTTAGGTTGAACAAGTGGAAACACATTTAGGTGGAGCAAGTGAAAACACATTTAGGTGGAGCAAGTGTGAACACATTTAGGTGGAGCAAGTGTGAACACATTTAGGTGGAGCAAGTGGGAACACATTTAGATTGACCACGTGTTACTAATGGTTTTTATTAAATTTGGTTAGAAAAAAAAAGCCTTTACAAATGGTTGAATAAAGAGATTGATCACAAATCAAGCTTATTCATAAATAATAATGTATACCCAGGCCAGATATGGTGCACAGAGTTAATCATAACAACAAATAGCAAAGTATTTGGGTGGAATTGTAGAGCTAGTTAAAACACAGGAACAAATATAAAATTCCAGAAAATGATGTAACAATTATTGTCCAGTGTGTCCTTGTCTTGGAATTACTTTTGTCTTTCAACTTGTTAAAGAAAGTTGGTTTTGCAGGACAACAGTGTTACAAGATAGGGACACACATTTAGGTGGAGCAAGTGAGAACACATTTAGGTGGAGCAAGTGGAAACACACTTAGGTGGAGCAAGTGGGAACACATTTAGGTGGAGTAAGTGGGAACACATTTAGGTGGAGTAAGTGGAAACACATTTAGGTGGAGTAAGTGGAAACACATTTAGGTGGAGTAAGTGGAAACACATTTAGGTGAAGCAAGTGAAAACACATTTAGGTTGAACAAGTGGAAACACATTTAGGTGGAGCAAGTGAAAACACATTTAGGTGGAGCAAGTGTGAACACATTTAGGTGGAGCAAGTGTGAACACATTTAGGTGGAGCAAGTGGGAACACATTTAGGTGGAGCATGTGAAAACACATTTAGGTGGAGCAAGTGGGAACACATTTAGGTGGAGCAAGTGGGAACACATTTAGATGGAGCAAGTGGGAACACATTTAGGTGGAGCAAGTGGGAACACATTTAGGTGGAGCATGTGAAAACACATTTAGGTGGAGCAAGTGGGAACACATTTAGGTGGAGCAAGTGGGAACACATTTAGGTGGAGCAAGTGGGAACACATTTAGGTGGAGCAAGTGGGAACACATTTAGATGGAGCAAGTGGGAACACATTTAGGTGGAGCAAGTGGGAACACATTTAGGTGGAGTAAGTGGAAACACATTTAGGTGGAGCAAGTGGGAACACATGTAGGTGGAGCAAGTGTGAACACATTTAGGTGGAGCAAGTGGGAACACATTTAGGTGGAGCAAGTGGGAACACATTTTATATAGGTAGAGCAAGTGAGAACACATTTAGGTGGAGCAAGTGTGAACACATTTAGGTGGAGCAAGTGGGAACACATTTAGGTGGAGCAAGTGTGAACACATTTAGGTGGAGCAAGTGAGAGCACATTTAGGTGGAGCAAGTAGGAACATATACAGCTGGAGCAAATTGAAACACATTTAGGTGGAGCAAGTGGGAACACATTTAGATTGACCACGTGTTACTAATGGTTTTTTATTAAATTTGGTTAGAAAAAAAAAGCCTTTACAAATGGTTGAATAAAGAGATTGATCACAAATCAAGCTTATTCATAAATAATAATGTATACCCAGGAAAACACATTTAGGTGGAGCAAGTGGGAACACATTTAGGTGGAGCAAGTGGGAACACATTTAGATGGAGCAAGTGGGTACACATTTAGGTGGAGCAAGTGGGAACACATTTAGGTGGAGTAAGTGGAAACACATTTAGGTGGAGCAAGTGGGAACACATTTAGGTGGAGCAAGTGTGAACACATTTAGGTGGAGCAAGTGGGAACACATTTAGGTGGAGCAAGTGGGAACACATTTAGGTGGAGCAAGTGGGAACACATTTAGGTGGAGTAAGTGGAAACACATTTAGGTGGAGCAAGTGGGAACACATGTAGGTGGAGCAAGTGTGAACACATTTAGGTGGAGCAAGTGGGAACACATTTAGGTGGAGCAAGTGGGAAACACATTTAGGTGGAGTAAGTGGAAACACATTTAGGTGGAGCAAGTGGGAACACATTTAGGTGGAGCAAGTGTGAACACATTTAGGTGGAGCAAGTGGGAACACATTTAGGTGGAGCAAGTGGGAACACATTTAGGTGGAGCAAGTGGGAACACATTTAGGTGGAGAAAGTGGGAACACATTTAGGTGGAGTAAGTGGGAACACAATTAGGTGGAGCAAGTAGGAACACATAAAGCTGGAGCAAGTGGAAACACATTTAGGGGAGCAAGTGGGAACAGAAGCGAAAATTGTACAGTATATAAGCCAAATTTCTTTGTATTTTTATTACAATTCCCTGATATGATTGTAGGGAAGTGTAATACATTTATTCACACGAGGGTACAGTTGCGGGGGTGTTTGTTGCATGCTTGATGTGAATAGAGTATCGACAGAAAACAAATAATTGACAAAAGAACACAAATATTATGTCGCAATACTCCATACAAGAGGGATTTTTTGGTGAGCCTACATTGTACTGAACGTAGGGTTAGGCTCAGGATTTCCTACTAGATGTTCCAATCCCAATGTATGTCAGCCTATATTGTGTTTACAGTGATATATTGACTTCATTGGGATGTTTTTTTTTGGTGATATATCAGGCTTCAATCATATATAATGATTCGGTATGATATGAACAAATATAATATTTTAATAGAACATGAAGGAAAGGAACAATGATAAACTAGCGAAAAAGTGAATATTTATTTCAGATTTCGACATCTAATGCACGTTGATTTTGACTACAAACAAAATAGCGTTATTGAACACTTTTCAATTCAATGTTAAATCTTTTGATAATTTGGGAAGATTTTGACAAAACCCGTTTCATTTTACTGTTATCATAAGCCAAATATCAAGGTATAATCGAAATGTGCAAGTGATTTTAGTTGAATATGGCAAAGTTATTGGACCACTTTAACCTGTTCCATACTTGATGTTGCTATCTCCACAAGTTTCCCGTACACAATGGGTTATTTGATGACAATCTTCAGACAATCATTTCCAGTTTGAATTAGTGGAAAATATTACATGTTATAGTTTCTCGTTGTTTATATTTGTGTAAATAACGAAATTAATCAAAAAATATTATCATTATAGAGGTCGTCATACGTGCATATGTTACATATGTACATTGGGGTTCGCCATTATGAACTAGGCTAGTTTGTGTGTACTGCATCACACTGAACACATACTACGTATTTCACACTGTGCGCAAGGCGTTCGCAAGGTGGCACCACTCGTCTAATTTACGAATCCGAACTACCTTTATCTGACGACTGACATTGGCTGAATGGCTTGCATGCATCCCATGCATGTCATTATTCTCACACAACAAAGATTTGTACAATACATTATTGACAGATAATCAAGCAATTGACAAAAGAATACGAGTGTGTCGCAATAGTTTATATAAGAGGGATTTTTGCATGAGCCTATACATTGTATCTGCCAATAATCGTTTGCGGAAATTGCATTCACATAATGGTTGTACTCGGCCAGCACTTATATTTGTGGCGAATGAACGTACAGTTGCTACCGAGCTCAGTGCAGGTTGATAGTGGTGCTGGAATTATCTAAAAGGGTGATATCTTAATTTGAGTAACACTCAGTGACCGTGTTCTTACTTTTAAATTGCATTACGATAGATCCCACCAACTACAGATGAGCTGCAGTAGGACTACATAAAAGGTAAACAATATTGAAAAAATATTTGTTTTTATATAGTAAGACCAAAAAGGGAAATGTGTTTATAAATATTGATTCATAATGTTGATGCATCGTCTTTGTAAATATATTTGATATTTGTTACAAACATATTTCTTGTTTTCAACAAGTTCCACATTGTGCAGGTTGTAATGTCTATATTAATCTTAAGAATGAAACATAATATTTGATAACAAAAAAAATGGAAAACTTGCGATGCATTTTAATTGTTTTTAATTAGATTTGTTGTTCTTC
Organism: Echinarachnius parma; assembly: GCA_037951105.1. NCBI lineage: Eukaryota > Metazoa > Echinodermata > Echinoidea > Clypeasteroida > Echinarachniidae > Echinarachnius > Echinarachnius parma. Next base: position 131,169 of record JBAMJV010004089.1, read on the forward strand.
ATATATTTCATGTTAATATATGGATAGGTATTTAGATTCATGTGAATAGTAATCATAATTTAGTATTGTGTTAATGCTAGTATGACGTTGTTAAAGAAATGGTACAGTTTCGGTCAAACATAATTTAAAGTTACACGGCTGTTAAATTTGTTAATATTTGTTTAACTACTGAATGCAAGTTGTCCACAACATTTCTTTACAACAAAATACTAATGGATATCTCGGGCTGTTTCTAAACCGATTGTGATCAAATAAAGTTGTTTCTGCCTTTACGATTGTGTGCTCTTCTTAACTTCTACCCTTAGTTTTTCATTACCTCTAAAAAAAGTATTTTCTCGAAGAGCCCTCTATACCAAAACTGAACTATCCCTTTAAGCCTACCTGCACTTCACTTTTTGTTTGTGGAGTATTATAATTTTGAACATTATTAGTTAAATTTGTT
>JBAMJV010004090.1:0-47123 GCA_037951105.1 Echinarachnius parma
CCCTCCCCCGTTACCGATGTTGCCCGCTAGATGGCAAGAAACCACACATATCCACTTTACAAGAAAGTATTAGGCTCCGCTGAGCCTAGCGCGCGATAGTACGATAATACGCCAACGGCGGTCTGTACTTAAATTGGAAGAAGAAGAAGAAGAAGATCCAATTTGGCACTTACCATGCTTACGAGAGACGGAGATCCAAAGTGGATCTTTCTCGTATGGGTTCTCGCGCCATCTACGGTAGCGGGCAAGAGCGGAAAGGGGGAGGGGGGGAATTATAGATTCACTGCAGTCTACGAACCTGGACTATTTCATACCTGTGTGTACGGACTTATACCATCATGACCATCGCATGATGCCTCAATTTTGTTCGATTTTTGTTTATTAGAAAAATCCATTACAGGGCAAGACAAGTACATAAAACCATGATAAATGGTCCAGATGATTGCAATAAGATAATAACTGAACGTAAGGTGAAATTTTCGTTCACGGTAACCTCCCGGTATTCACTTTGGCCGTGTGTACAATCTCGCAATTTCGCGAAAAGGGGGGGGGGGGGGGGGGGGGGGTCAATTTCGCTCCTGTTCGCGAATATAAAATGATCGCGGAAATGGGAAAAGGGATAAATATTTGATGATGATGTTCGCAGAAATGATGAAAAAGGGTACATATTTCATGATAATTGATAATGTTCGCGTATAACTTGCTGCAAATGTACTTGAAACGCCGTGAATAGGGGGTAATTTTTAACTTCGAGAATGATCATGTGTTGCACTCTTGAATATGAAGTGACACCATCGGGCGTAACATTGTTGGCAACTGGACAAGGACATTATAAACTGAAAACTGTTCAGTTAAGAGTTCATGTACGTTCATTTAAAAAGTGTAATAACTTCATCTAACCATAGCTACTAAATCTGACCTATAGCCACTAAATCTGACCTATAGCCACTAAATCTGACCTATAGCCACTAAATCTGACCTATAGCCACTAAATCTGACCTATAGCCACCAAATTTAGGGTTAGGGTTAGGGTTAAGGTTAGGGTTGAAGTTCGCGACCACAAATAATATAGCCTACTAAAGTGTAAGATTGCCCTTTAATTTTATTTTTTTGTGGAATGGTGAGGATCAAATTAAGAGAAACATTTTGTATCAGAATTATGAATTTGGAGGACTTAGAATTAATAATTTTGCAATTTTTGTAAAAAACTCAACAAATAATGTGGCTTTAACGTCTTCTTTATGGGGATAAGCATTTAGGATGGAAGGTTTACTTCGATTATTGCTGTAGATCAGTAGAAGGAAGGTTTGTGTTTTTATGTGATTATGATATTCATAAGGTTGATATAAAAGAAGTAACATCCTTTTATGTAGACATTCTGAAAGTTTGGCAAAAGATAGAAAATTGTAGACACTTTGAAAATGAGAAGATGAATCCAATTTTATTTAATAATAGACATGCATGTTTAAGAAATAGAATGATCTTTGATCAAGATTTATTTCAACGAAGTATAAGTCAAGTGTCTGATATAATGTTAAATATAAGTTTGAGATCTGTTGCTCACTTTTTGACTTGGGAATAAAAAGGGAAGGATTATTGAAGATTCATGATATTTTGGTGCATTGTCACATCAATGGAAAGATGGTACAGTTATTAGCGATTATATTCAAGTAGATATTCGAACATTTGAAATTAGATTAAAAGTTTTAGGATATACAGGAACGCTAATAGATTTAAAATCTAGGCAGATGTATGAAGGTTTGGTTAAAAACCTCAAAAAAGAATACAATTTGTGTATTGGCGACGGACATACTAATTTTGATTATACCAATGAAGAATTGAATGATATATTTTTAAAGGGAAAGTTGAGTTTTGGTAGAGAGGGCGCTAGACTACTTAATTGGTTTGTGAGGTAATGAAAAACTGAGTGTAAAATTTGAAAGAGCATAATATTTAAACAATAAAATCATCTTTGTTTGATCAAAATCGGTTCAGAAACGGCTGAAATATCCATAAATATAACAATTTGTAATAAACCCGGGGCCCCGGGTTTATTAGAGAATTTTGAACCAGCCGTTAAAAATTCAAAAAAATGCTTCCTCTTTTCAAAAAGTTACAAAATAGGTATTTAAATCGTTGTTGGTTATTTCTCTATCTAATCACTATTTCAACAAAGCATCACATGCACAATATTTTATTAAAAATGGTTAAAACCGATGAGTGTTTAGAGAGCGCCCTCTTACGTTTTAACGGCTCTTTTTGAATGATAACATGATCTTTACTACGTCATTTGTAATTTTGTGTTCCTTTCTAGTTATAACTATTAGTTTGTAATGTAATGATGCAGGTTTTGGTTACTAAAATTCAGTTTCACTAAAACTGTACTCTCCTTACCAGAACTCAACTATCCCTTTAAGATTAAAAAGCGCAGTTTTGGGGGGTAAATTGAGAGAATTTCAATATAAATTATTGCATAGGGCACTACATACAAAAGAACACCTTTTTAGGTTTGGATTTGTTCGTGATAATTTATGCTCTTTCTGTAAAAATGAGGTCGAGACATATTCACATTTATTTTATGAATGTTTACAAGTACGAACGTTTTGGCAAGATACAATAGAATATTTTGATTTGATTGAAATTAGGAATGCTGATTGGAATATAATGTTTGTAGGATTGGTAGGTAGATCATGTAGAGTCAAATATTGTAACTCTATTATTTTGTTGTTAAAGCATACTATTTATTCCTCTAGAATAACAGGTATACTTCCTTCTGTATGACAAATACAGACAATTATTTTGGATTATGAACAAGAAGAAAAAATTGTAGCTATTAAAAAAGGCTAATTAGGAGTACACTTAAAAAATGGGAACAACATAAAGTATATGCAATTTGATAATTATATTTGATTTCGCTATTAATTTTTAGGGAGCTCGCTAAATATTATTAAGGTTTGGGGTTTTCTCCTCTCTTTATTGAATGTGACAGCTTTTTATATTTAAAAAAATTAATAGTTTGTTTTTTAGGTTGACATAAAAATGAGCAGATATACTGGAAGGGGTGTCTATGATGTATGGAGTGTGCGAGTGTGTCTGTGCGCCGTTGTGATCAGTGCTTTGGTGGGGATGGGGTATTCTTGGGATAAGTAGTGATAGCAGGACTTAGTTCCTTTTATCTCTATTAATTATAACCTCCAATTTTTTAAATTTTTGGAGTGAATTGAATATACAGTTGATTTATAAATGTTTATGTACGTAAGGTAGTCAATTTTACTTTATCTTTCATTTAGACTGTAATTATTATGTTCTCGGTTTATGAATAAGACATTAACATTGGACATAAATGTTTATATATATTCAATGTATGTGTTATGTATATAATTTGGAGGAATAAAAAAAAAAAACATGTATGGAGAGCATGCAGTCTGTTGCAAAAAAAAAATTGTATTAACAAATCAATAAACTTTTGGGTCTAAAGGGGGTGGGCGGGAAGAGGGGGGGGGGGGGAGATTGAGAGGTGCTGGGGAAGAAGAAGTCTCAAAAAGGGGGGGGGGGGCGCAATGACTACGACCCCCCTTTATTTACGCCACTTCCGTGACTCATCGTAAAACAATGTTTCCTTCAAATCACGATCGCCATTTCTCACGAAAATTGGTCCGTTGGAAAATAAGTGATAATAAAGGGGAAAGAAATCATAATTATTCAGTTGTATAGAGCAAAGATAAACAGTAATTGTACGCCCCATTTAGCACCCTCAATAGCAGCATGTTGGAAGTGTCGCCTTCAGCGATGCTTGGCCCGATATGTTTCCCAACCCGACTGTCAGTCATCCAGTAATCCTTTCAAACTTATTTTGTATGCAAATGTTATGTGTACAAAATACATTTTGGCGGAACCATCCTCCACAAGCTATATGCCTTATAACAGTTTTGTTCGACTTTTCTTACTTGTATTTGTTTCCAATAATTATGTATTCATTTTTGTATTTTTTTTAAATGATTATAATTGATTTGTAATATTCTGTTGGAAACAAATTGAATTGAATTGAATTGAATTATATTACCCACCTCGTATTTTTTATAATTTACTTAGTTTGTATCATTCATATGATAATTATTTTCTGTGTAGCATTACTATGTTGAAAGAAAAGTAAAGAATGCCGAGGACTGTTTTTTTTCAACAAGACTAGTGTTATGCCTTTCAGGAGTTTACTGGCAGTTTTCTCTCTTTATTTTGACCATCTTGCGAGTTTTGCCATAATTATACCTATACTCTATTTTACATGATGTTGTATCATCGATGTTATTACAATGCTGACAGAAAAGATAACCAAGGATGTTATTTTTATGTTCCACCATCTCGTGGTTTCTCGGAACTGAACCAATAGATGGCGTCAAACCGATACAAGAGCACAGCGTATTGATCACGTACACCAAGCACTCAGCTCGCTCTGTATGTATACATGAACATTTTGAAGTTGAATAACTTTGCCCGCTCGCAAGAACTGAGATTCAGGCCATGTAGCCAGGGGGTGCGTTGGTTACGTACGCGACCCCCCCCCCCCCCCCCCCCAATTTTTTTTTTTTTTAGAAGGTCCTCTTTTTGTCCCACGGTCTCGGGTCCACTTTTTACCGGTCTCGGATCCACTTTTTACTGGTCTCGAGTTCCCTTTTTATCGTTCTCGACCATCTAAACCAAATGACACAGACCCCCTCCCCTGATTTCACAACTTAGCCAATTGTTTCGGCTTCGGCCTCGAACATTTCTGGCGACGGAACCCCCCCCCCCCCCCCCCCCCCCCCCCCGCTTACACGACTCACAACCAGTGGTCTCGGTCTCGGACCCGTGCGGTCTCGGTCCCGTTTTTTTGGTGTAAATTACGCATCCCCCTCCCCCCTTGAAAAATCCTGGCTACGGGCCTGAGATTGGTGTTATTGGTAAAGGTAACAGTCATTATACATCTGGTTCGTAAGGTCACACACTCACATATGAAAAATGAAGGAACACAGTGCAAACCTATACACATGCTAATCTTGACCATAAAAATGGATCCCACAATTGCAACTTCGTCTGACAGATTCAATTTCGTCAAACCACAGCTCACCTATAGCGTCCATTTTAATGATAGAATATAGTTACGTGGTAGCCCAAACGATATCACACAGTGTCCATCCATATTGTCTATTAAATCGAGATACACTATATTTTGTATTGTTTTAATAAGTGTTTGATATGTTCATCCTTACTATCTGATATCCTCTCTTCTCTTAACCGTATACGTAGCACAAAATAATAGAAGACATTATTAGCCGGGATTATTAAGGATTAATTGTTAAAGTTGGGGTCAAGTTTGGACTTAGTGACATGGAAGATTCAGAGATTGATTAGTAGACCAGAATAAGATGAAGTATAGATCCAAAGGATGTAGACCAAGCGAACATGACCCCGATCAGTTGAGTAAATGGTATTTTTTTTGTAGGGTTTGTCGCCATCTAACGGCGTATAACGCGTAGTCCGCGCGTCGCGATCATGGGAATGCTTGGGAATAAACTCGACACCCGCACAAATTAGACCATAAATCAGAATAGACCAGAATAAGACGAAGAATAGACCCAGAGGGTGTAGACCAAGCGAACATACGCGTCTATACCCCGATCAGTTGAGTAAATGTATATTTGGTATAAGGTCTTGGTTTGTCGCCCTATTAGATGATTAGGTCACGGCTGCGCGACGCGATAATGGGAGCATGGGAATGGGAATAAACTTGGCACCCTCACCATGCTCACAAATTAGGCTAGTCCCTGTGTAGAGTGTAGTCTGATAAAAGGATGGAACGTATCCATGAGACTTGGAGACCCTGGCGAACGGAAGTCCAATAATAGACAAAAATGCAGACTATGTCCAATTGCCCATGATCAACACCTTCAATGACCACAGAATAACAATTCATGACGTACGGATTTCGCCTCGTCTGCCCGAAAACGCAATTCATCCGAGCCACTGGCAACATCCAATTATTATGCTTGTGCTTTATATATAGAATGATGACATGTGTCAGTTTTGCATTTCAATACAAACTGCGCAGTTGTAAAATGTGTTTATATTAGTGGTTGTCCTATTTTTGACTATCAGGCTAGATCATGGAGTACAATCCATGGCTAGATCGAGGCCTGCATAGTATACTATATACCCTTTCACACACTTTCATTGACCGCCCGAACATTGTCCAACATAATTAATATATAGTGTGTAAATGATTGTTTTTGTTTAATTGGGAGAGTATCCTTGCATCACTCAGCAACATAATTGTCTAATTGGCGAAATAAAAAAAAAAGTTAGGGTAAATGGTGACCAAGGATTTCATGTAGGATTTCCTGTTCAAGTTCCAACTATAGAACATATTATTTTATGGTCATTCAAATTTATTTACAAATAATGTCAACTTTGATTTTGTCCTGAAAATTTGTCTCCTAACATGATGACTGTATTGTTCGATGTTGTCGTTATGCACTCATCATTATGAACACCTACTGCAGATCATCCAGACTACATACCCGTGATGATTTTTTTTAATTTTTTATTTATTGAAATCGAATGAATATGACGAATTCGAACATTTACTGCTAACATAAACTGGTAAAATGCGCTTATGATGACCAGTCGAGACGAATTCCATTGCAAATTGAAGAAATACAGAACGAGCCAGTTGCAAAAGCAGATGAATGACCATTGATCAATGAATGCCGAATGACTGATATGTATTATAGAAGTCGCAAGTTCTCATGACAAAATTAGAGGTAAAATTGAGTGCATGTGGTTGAACTTTGGTAGTAAATGACTAGAAACTACCACGGGCGTAGACATGACATTGATACCCATTCAAGTGGGGGGGATGATCTATTCATCCACCCCCCCCCCCCCCCAGTTGAATAGGTATTACGTAACTCCCTACGCCCGTGGAAACTAACCTATACAACCCTAACCCTATACCTATACAGTCGAGCCTGTGTATCAGGCCTGCTGTGTATAGTGACCTCCCAAGAGAAACAAGACAAGTGGCCACCGAAAACATGCAGGTGACCTCTACATACAGGTTCCATACATAACATTGCAAGGAACGGACAAGAAACGCATACGAACGGAGACGATTTACAATTTTACTCTCCGTCTGGCATCCGTTTATTTACGCTATCTGGTGATATGTGACCGGGTCTTAAGAAGTGAATGACCTCTAGTAGAAGGGTTTGGATTTCCAGCCTACAACACTCTCATTAGTGAGGAGAACGGATCACTATGGCGGTAATCGATCAATCTAAGCCTCGAACAAAAGTCCCATTTTCTTGCAATTAATTACAACACGGTCCTGGCCACACCTATCCAATGCTCCAGCGCGCATCTAGAGCCCGGCGCTGGCAGAGCCGACTCGACCCGATCCGACTGGTTTTCAGCCTGATTAACTCAGTATGCGCTGCCTCTACTCCGGGTTTTTCCGGTCAAGTGCCAGTCGGAGGTCATTCGAGGCCGAATCAACATGTTGGATCGGCTCCGACTGAGCGAAACTGACTCTAGCATGACTGAAAACCAGTCGGATCGGGTCGAGTCGGCTCTGTCTGCGCCGGGCTTTATACTTATAGGGATCTAGTTACTCTGTTGACATAAACAACAAAATTACAAAGGATTGATAACATTTGTATTTCTGTGATCTGATATGTCTGTCCACTGAGTGATGTGTGAACTCCATTGTGTAAAAATGCATGTCATATGAGCGAAAATGCGAAGTGATATTCGCTATTAAACTCATTGCACTGGTATTACACACACTTATAATTATCCACTTGAGAATTCTAAATCTGAACACTTCAACCATATTACATATCTTTTATAACGGAATATACATTTTGGAAAACCGAAAGCTGTTCTACGATTATATTGGTAAATGTACAAATATAATGAGGTATGTGAGAACCGCTTTATTTCGAATGTTGACAATGTTACTAGATCGGCTTTAAAAACCCACCACACTCTACACGATCCGATCCGATCGGACGAACGATTCAGGATGTGAAATATACGACATGGTTCAAACGAGCATGGCTCACTTTAGTTCAAATACGCAGTTGTTCGTCGGATCGGAATCGGATGTCTCCCGCAATATCCGTACACGTATGGGCAACATTTATGATCCGCTATTTTAAGCGAAGAGTAAAATGTTACTCACGGGTTGCAATATTTAATTTAGTCCGTGGGTTAAATTCAGAAAAACCCACTTTTAATAATTCGCATTAGCATGAAGCGCCCTGAACAGCTCGGGTTAGCATGCTCCCCAGTGAGTTGAGATGATGCACTAGATAATACCACATTATGACATTTTCATATTGTGGTAATGTGTGGAGGTGTTGTGGCACGATCGGATATGCGCTTGACTGCAAAGCTCGGGAGCCGCGAGTTCGAACCCAAATCGATGCCCCAGTACAGCACTTGTGTTGTTCAGTAGTAATGCACTTCATCCACATTGCTGCTCCCCACCCAGGTGGCAATATGGGTACTTGGCACGAATGAGGGTGTGTAAAACATAAGTGCACTATAAAGTAGCACTTGCTGAAATACTCCTCAGAACAAAAACATATGAGAGGTTTAATTCAAACACTGATAACAATTTCCACTTGTTCTAATTATTCACCCAATACTGCACTCGAAGCACGCGATTTGTTTTTCATCCTTCAAGTCATGCACCTGGCCTACCAATAGCAAACAAAAAAACTTACGAAAGTATCGGCCTAAACGAACCTGAGTGCAATACTGCGATCCACCTTCCCTAGCATTTGACTAGGACTGAAGAACAATCCGGGAGTTGCCAAAATGTACACTCATAATAAGCTCATGCACTTATAAGTCATGTCTAGACGAAATACGTCTGTTCAAAGTGTCATTTTGTTTTTCTTTTACGATGAAGTTATTCCTAATTTTACGTTTAGGTTAAAACATTATGTGCAAAAAAAATAACAAGTTAGCTATGCGTTTGTAGTTACAGGCATTACGATCAACACTTATTACCTACATTATTGATGAATTTATAGCACAATAATCCACGTAATAGGATCATATCCTACCTTCTTCATTATTTTCGTTAGTTTTTAAAATCATTCCGTTGGTTAAAAAAAAAACTTACAACTAGTGTTTATTTTAACGTGTTTAAAGGAAAAGTGAACAATATTTTGTGGTCAAACCCCCCACAAAACGGCAAAACATGCTAATTTGAAGATCTGACAATCTGACAATCAACGGTTAAATGAAATTGTCTTGGTTGTAACTGAGGACTGGTAGAGATGCTCACTTCGATTCGTCTTCTTTTTTATTTCTTTTATTTGTAATGAACCCTTCATCAATCTTGTTTCGCTCTTCGGGCATGCCGGGTGGTCTTCTAAATAATTGGGAAAAAAATGAAGCGTCGTCCTCGCATTTGGACAATTAAGACTCTTCACATATTTTGTTTTTTAACATCTAGTCCAAAAAAGGTACTATATAAGAAACGCCAGCTTTCAGGATGTTTGTGTTTACAAACTAAATTGCAAAGTTAAACAAAAGAGCATTTTTTAAAAGTAAAAACAAAGAGAGTCTTATTAACGTGGATGTCATTGATCTCTTGACAGCTTGCGTTGCTAGGCAACGTTTCCTTTCTGCGTCCAGGTGATACATTTGTCGGGCCGGTGCTAATGTCGATTTTTATCCGATCCTTTTCAAACTCCCTGAGCTACTTTGGACCAAAGGCAAAAGGGGTGCTCTCTAACTGTACCAAGACTGTCAATTTGAGTTCGGTTCTCCAGGAGCCCCATAACAGGATGTTTTCTTTTCCTTCCTTTTCTCCTTTTCTTTTTTTTTTGTTACCTTCCGCTTGCTTACATATCCTATGTGTCGACCAGTTATGCGGTGCGGGTAATGAAAGCGGGGATAAACACGCGCCATTCTTCAGCCTCAAAAGGGGTGCCCATATTACCCTCCTCTGGGCCATGGGGCTTGACTCGATAACAAAGGCAGGAACAATGGATGAATAGGTCATCAAAATGATGGACAGGTGTCAGTCATACGTCGTCGTTGTAGGTTTTTTTTTTCTCCCCCCATGATTGCATTCTTATTCTGGGAAAAATACAAACAAGTAGTGCATACAAATATGGAAACATGCACTGATGCATGCGCGTTCAGAAAGTGCTTTGGTTCGGATTATCATCACTCATTAACGCATACACACAGACTTACACACGTACACATACGCATACACACACAAACACACACAGACACACACACACGCACAAACATACACAGACACACATACACACATGTAACTTGAGTATAAAACATACCTTTCCTTATCAAGGTATGCATCACTAACCCTTTTCATAAGAAGATTATATCAATTTCTTCTGATATTTTCTTCTTACTTATTCGTTCCCAATAAATATCTTTCATATCGTTTATTGTATACAAAATGTCACCGGAAATTTAGCGGAACATGCAGTTTATAATAAGACCATAAACCTATACAGTGGAACCTCGTTATAACAAAGCCATGCATGGGACCGTGAAAATTACCTTGTTATAACTGGTATCATTGTTATACCAGTGTTAAAAACAAAAACAAAAGAATATAAAACGTTTCTTTTATATCAGAAGGTTAAACTTTACTTCAGCGGCCCAGGAAAGAGCAATGGCGGGCATGATGAAACTGCACAGGACATGGTAACACGGGCATATTTTGGCCAGGGGGCTGGAATATTTTGCCCCAGTACCATCTTTCCCGTTTTTCACCTGACAAAACAACAATAAACTCTTAGCTGCCGGAAAGTCATTCCTTTTTCATGATTTTGCCCGGATTTATACCCGAATGTAGTTTGATTTTTGCCTGAATATGACATGCATTAGCTCGATTATAACTAAGTTTTGCCCGATTTGGGATTGCATTTTGCGCGAATTTCGTTGATGCTAAATCTCTCGGAGGAACATGGGGAAGGGGGCTGCAGCCCCTAGACCCCATCCCCGCCTCGTGCACCTATATGCACCGGAAGGCTACCAGCCCGTCCCCCGTAGCCCCTCCCTCCCGGGCTCCCACCCCCATCTCTCTTTTAGTATACGGCGACGACTGCCAGTCATCCCCTTCGCCAAGGTGCTCCGAGGCGATTATATGAAATTTCATCTTAGTTTTCCGCTCCAAGACCCTACTACTACTACTTTCCTTTCATGGCTTCATTTATTAGAATTTCTAAATATTGTGTCTCCAAACACAAACAAGTGCAAACCACAAAATCTGCGATTGACGGATTTATTTGGTTACTTAATCTTGCATTTTGAGAATAGAGGGGGGGAAAAGAGCGGGCGATATTAACAATGAACGCTCAAATTCAGAGTGCATGTTGTTACAAACGCGACGCCTGTTGATTTGCGCAATAATAGATTAATATTACATTTCACTGGAATGTGTTATTTCTTCAAATAGCGCGTGTCTTTATATTTCATCGGACATCATCGTTATCATGAAGAACGATTGATTGATTGATAATGAGAAGATCTTTCCTGTTACCTTGAATGAGTTGTATATTGAATTTCAACTTCTGGCGGGAACGCCACCTGCATGGAAACTGATCAGAAACGTATACTAGTTGAAGTTCCACGTTTTAGAGATACAAGATGATTTTTTAAATTCTTATCAAACGCTTCATAAAAGTTATGTTTGTATAATTTCTTGAGTAATACAATTAATTATCATTGGTTCAAATTATAACAAACAATAATATGGCATATCTAAAATCAATTATTCCAGGAACAAGGAATATGTACTCATTTCGTTCAGTTTATTTAAAAACAAAATATGTGTCTTGGCGTTGTTTCTGGCAACCTGAAATATTGTGACATTGTGACATTTGTACAATAGGGTTTATAACCTGGTCTATCGTGGGATGGGAGAAGCGGGACTGGATTACAAGTTGACAACCGCATCATCGATGACGAATTATGAATGCCAGTGAATGTACAACAAGTGGAAAGATCAATAACCGGGCGCTGCAATGGGTCCGTCCGTCCGCTCTGCATGCCGGGAAGGAAGTCAGGCATCTGGATGTGATTCTTCAAGGGGTAGGAAACGACATCTTGTGTGAGCGATCGATGTCCGAAGTCACATTGAACTCTCTTCACTGCACTTCTTTCCATCACAACTGAACCATGCAATAAACTGGATAGGATGATGCTGATGATGATTTAAATGAAATTATAATTCTAAATAACAGAAATGCCGTTATAATTCATATTTTGGGTGCAGGAATTAACGACATCTTGTGAGAGATTTATGTCCGAAGACACATTGAACTCTTCACTAATTAAATAATTCGATTATCTTTTTGGATAACAGAAATGCAATTATATTTCACAACCCTAAAAAGGCCGGGCTATTTGAGGTCTTTCTACGGCCGGGGGGAGGGGGGGGGGGGGGCATTATGCCCCCCCCCCCCCTTAAGGTGCAGGAAACGGCATCTTGTGAGAATTAGATGTCCAAAATTACAGTGAACCATTCACTGCACTTCTCTTTACAACTGATCCATGCAATAAACTGGAAAGGATGACGATTTCAAATGAAATTATAATTTTAATAACAGATGTGCAGTTATTGTTCATATTTCTTTCGGTGTGGGAAACGACATCTTGTGAAAAAATAGATGGCTCAAGACCCAAGATGCACATTGAACTAGGCACTGCACTTCTCTCGACAACTGAACCATGCAGTGTACTAAATAGGATGATGATTTCAATGAAACTGTCATTTTAAATAACAGGATTAATGCAATTATATTTCATCATTATCAGTGTATATACATGCATGGTGTAGGAATTGAAAAGGCGACATCTTGTGCGCGATCGATGACCGAGGTTTCAGTGAAACCTTCACTGCACTTCTTTTCACAACTGAACCATGCAATGAACTGATAGGATGATGATTTCAAAGAAATTGTCATTTTGAATAACAGAATTGCAATTATATTTCATATTTTTGGTGTGGGAAACGACATCTTGTAAGAGATAGATGTCCAAATTTAGAATGAACATTTCACTGCACTTCTCTCCACAACTGAACCATCACAGAGAACTGTAGCTAGGATGACGATATCAAATTAAAGGGATCCAACACCCAAAATAGAATATTCTTATAAATGAAAGATAATAGTTTCAGTATCCATTCCACCAACAAGTTCAGAAAAATAAGTCTCCAGACAAATTATACATGTATAATTGTTGGATATTGATATCAATAAAATATTATTTCAATTAACAGAAATGCTATTAATTATATTTCATAGTCTCGGTTGTCATCTTGTAAGAGAGGTGAATGGTGACCCAAGTCACATCGAATCCGCATCGCACTTATTCGCAAACCTGAACCGTATGCAGCGACAGTATAGTTGAGGATGAGTTTTTAATAGCCCGGTCACATATCAACGGATTGCGCAAACGGATGTCAAACGGAGAGCTAAATTTCCCATCCGTTCTATACGTTTCTTGTCCGTTCCTTGTCCGGTGATGTATACGTTGTTCTATGTTTTGTACATGAAGCAATGGAGACGACTTTCATCACCGGATAATTTAATTTCGCAAACTGTCTATTCGTTGGGCATACGTTTCCAATATCCGTTGATATCTGACCGGGCCATCAATAATAATAATTAGTTTAACAGTAATGCAATTATGTTTCATATTCCCAGTATAGGAAATGTCATCTTGAGATATCGTCCCATCAAGTCACAGTAGACATTTCTTTCCACATCCTGAACCAATCAGTGACAGTTTTAATCATAGAATAAAATGTATACTATACATCATTCTGATGATTTCGGAAAACATGTTATTTCAAATTGCAGAAATACATTTGCATTTCATATCTCGGTGTAGGACAAGTTATCTTGTGAGATATTGAATAGATTGATGTCCCGAATCACAGAAAATCCCTTTTTGAAATTATCTACACAACTGAACCATGTTGATGCGATAATGTTTATAGAATCAAAATCAAGAGATAATTATTCACACAAATCAATCATATGATTTGGAATGAAATAGGGATATATTGTGTTTTTTTCCAACAGAGATACATTTTATTTTCTGTTCAAAAACAATCTTGTGAATTATCTTTCCTAGGCCCCGTTGCAGAAAGAGATACAATCGATTGTAAGTTACGATTGATCGTAAGTCAGAAAATTTACGCGTTTCAACCAATCAGATTTGCGCATCTAGAACACGTGATCTGACTTACGATTAATTGCAACTTACAATCGATTGTATCTCTTTCTGCAACGGGGCCCATGCCACATTGATTGAACCCGCGTCGCACGTCTTCCAACAACTGAACCATGTAGCGTTGATACAGTTTATATTGACAATTCGAAGGCGATGAACAGTTATATGTGTCATTTTGTGAAAGATCAGAGATAACCCCATCGTGCACTTCTCCTTATTATGCCACCACCGAAACATGCCATCACGATGATACGATTCATGCATAACAAAATGTGGAAAGAGCAAATTATTCAATTCAGGACTAATTTTACAGGCAGGAATAATGTTTGCGTTATCTGCGAAGGAATCATTCTTGTGAAGTGTGATCTCATGTCACATATAGTGACCCCCATTTGCACTTCTCCTTCCAATTGAACCTTGCAGTGATATTAAAACTACTTCGTCGTTGGATCTATAGAGGGCGCTTTCGAAATACTTCACTGGGCAGCGCCATGTCCTCGCAAAGGGCCCGTCCCACTTTCACGAATCGCCCCGATTTCAAAGCCGAATCGACACGAACTTGATATCTTGACGGTTCGTGGCCAATCGGCTCTAAATACGTACGCCCCGCGCCTACCTTGTAGACAAGACCCACCAAGAAACTCTTACGACACCACCAAGATACCGTGACGACAACGCGGCGTTTTTGCAAGATACCGTCACGATTTCATCAAGAGCTAACAAGAATTGAACAAGAATCATCAAGAATCGTTAAGAATAAGCTACGATGTTATCAAGACGTTGCCAAGACATCAACAAGACATCAGCAAGACACAATCACGTTAAATTCTGGTATAGACATACATGGTGCCTCGCTTTGAGCTAATGAAGAGCGTCTTCTATAAACACAGCGATGCTGTTACCATGGTTACTTTAAGTTTGTTATACAATGGAAAGAGATTTTTTTTTACAATATGCTGGGTAATACTTGGAAAGAAACAACCGCACATATTCAGCGCAATATCTTCGTAACCTGACGGGTTAATGCCGTGAGTGAGCGCGACACTCGTGCATAAAACAGGCATGAGCTGCGTACATAGGCATGGCGCTATAAAGAGCGCCCCATTTAAGACCATGACGCAGTCACTTTAAATGTTTAATATAAAATAAATAGAAAAAGCAAAATAGTTACAATGTACTTAATTGCTACTATTTTATAAACGAAACACACTCGCATAAAATAATCATCATAGGCTTTTAAATATAACACACAAGGATATTCTCGAAATGTGATTGGTTGAATTAAAGTCATATGACATTCAGAAGA
Source organism: Echinarachnius parma (assembly GCA_037951105.1). Classification (NCBI taxonomy): domain Eukaryota; kingdom Metazoa; phylum Echinodermata; class Echinoidea; order Clypeasteroida; family Echinarachniidae; genus Echinarachnius; species Echinarachnius parma. The sequence continues at coordinate 15,581 of JBAMJV010004090.1, forward strand.
AATGGTCTATTGAACGATCTCAGAGACTTGACCGTTCAACATGCGGCATATTGCACGGCCCATGAAGAGTGACGTCACTATAAACGAGCGATGGACCCGTTGCTTGTTTGTTTATATAGGAATGAATGAATGATTGTTTTCATGCAACGGAGACCACTATATTTTACTCAGCGCAGACTCGTCATTGGTCTATTGAATACGGCGCTACGCGCCTAGTTAAATAGACCAGCTGGTTCGTCTGCGCTTCGTGCAATATTTTAAGGCAATTGCATGCAAAAGCATTTCCTTTTCCCTTTAAATTGATTAGCTTTTAAAGATATTGATAATAAAAGCGATATAAAGTGTTCTCATCGAAATATTCCTCCGTCAAAAAAGGGTGGTCAAAGTACATGTATTTGTAATCACACTCTCCGTCTCCAAGGCAAAGTATATAATTTATAATTATAAAGTCAATGACAATTATAGCTCTCTCAGCTCTCTATAACTACCACAGCACTCCGCTTTAATTCGGACCATTTATCTGAGTTATCGTAAAGGTATATGACCGCATTCGTGAATATTATTATTCTCATGTTGCATTCCGATTGATTCACGCCTCCTGCATGTTTTGGTAGGAAGTGATGCCTTAAAAAATCCGGAGCTAGGGGAGCAAAGAAAGCTGGAAGAGATTTATGCGACATCCGTCTGTCTAATCATCAGTTGTCGAAACATGGGACTCGCGTCTAATTCATCTGATTCTGGATCATCATCACTCACGAAAGTTCATCCTCCAGAGAAACCTTCAGGTTCCCCCCCAACTTGGCCCAACTTCCCCCGTACGTGGCATGCGCGCCAATTAGTTTGGGGAAGTTTCGAAGCATTGAGTCACTGACTGACAGGTTGAGCTTAAAGGGAACCACCACGCAAAAATAATATTCTTATAAATGAAAGATAATAGTTTTAGTTGTCCGTTCCACCAACAACTTCAGAATAATAGGTTTCCAGACAAATTATAGGTTACAGCTCGTTATTCCGAAGGTTCGGTTATTCCGAATGTTCGATATTCCGAATGTTCGTTATTCCGAATGTTCGTTATTCCAAAGGTTCGTTGTTCCGAAGGTTCGTTATTCCGAAGGTTCGTTATTCCGAAGGTTCGTTAATCCGAAAATGAAATGATGTTCGTTAAACCGAAAGGTTCTTTACGAACCCCATATCATTTTCGGATTAACGAGCCCTATTGCATTTTCGGACTAACTAACCTCATTTCGTTTTCGGATTAACGAACCCCATTTCATTTTCGGATTAACGAACCTTCGGAATAACGAACCTTCAGAATAACGAACCTTCGGAAAACGAACATTCGGAATAACGAACCTTCGGAATAACTGAACCTTCGGAATAACGAACCTTCGGAATAACGAGCTGTAACCTATACTTTTCGGATTAACGAACATTTTGAATATCGAACCCGATTTCATTTTCGGATAAACGAACCTTCGGAATAACGAACCTTCGGAATATCGAACCTTCGAAAAAACGAACCTTCGGATTAATGCAACAAATGTACGGATTAACGAACCCCTTTTCATTTTCGGATATTAACGAACCATCAGGTATACGAAATGTGTGTGTTCGGAATAACGAACCGCACCCATCAAATTATATACTTTGAAAACTCATCACCATATCAAAGTAAGTGCTCATGAGTCTGCAGACGAAGACTACTTCATTGTCTAGGACGTAAAAGTCTTCTGTACTTATATTGTCTCTAAACGTACGCGTGTATATATTTGGCGCACTCGCAAACGTTTGGCGCTTACGGAACCATCGGCCCTAATTGGTTCCGTAGGTTTCGGCCATTAATTACACAACCCTTTGCGGCAACGTGTTGGACATATTACCCTGTGTTGTTCTTGCGTGGTGGTTCCCCTTTAAACTTAAATATTTTGTTCGCGTTTTTTTTATAATTCCTCTCATATTTTCCTCTTCAGTCGTCAGTGTGCGTTTTTTTTCTTCTCTTTCCAGGAAAGAAAGGTGAAGCGACAGAATGGGGGACATTGACTTAGATGATCAATGAATACTATCACACTATAAGGGATATACGGTACGGTTGCCAATTACAATGACCGCACCTCTGGAGATCAGTTTATATTTTGTTCAATCACATTTTGTCTTAATCATAGGCCATATTCCCCATTTTGTATGCCTCTCGACACCGTGCGTTGACGTCTATAATAGTTTGAATATTGTCACAACTAACACTTGAAATACGCCTTCAATTCATTGCTAGGGGTATTCAATTACAGAGTCTTGTGTATTCTACTAAAAACAATAGTGATATAATATGAAACACATATTAAATGCATATCAATGTCCCGTTTGCTATCTTTTAACGTTTGTTATGTATGTTTTTGTTATCCAAAAACGTACATTCGTTAGTAAAAATGTGATAAATCAGAATTCACTCAACATTTGGCATGTTATAGGATAAAAACAAGTTAAAGTCCATCATCAATACCTTGTAAACCTATAACTGTAGCTTTAATGCACACGAGAGATAGGCCTGTTCGGAATTACTATAATTATAATTTCATTTCATTTATCTATATATTTATTTAATATCGAAATTGTAACCAATGAAATCAAATTAGACATCAATCAATAGCTAATACATGAAGATTTCTTAAGGAATATTTACCTATTTCATTTTTATAAGAATTACATTTACGGTGTATATACCCGGTTTCCTGCGGTAAAGGCACTGTCCTCCTTTTGTAAGCCAAAATTCAAAAGATATGAAATAATTATTGATTGTCTTATAATGTCAATTTCAAGTCTGAAAAGACAAGGACTTGAGAATATCTCTTAGTTGAATTTGATTAATGTTTTGTGTTTGAATATAAACGAACAATACGACCGTTTAATTAGTCTAGCATCTGCAGACCCTTTATTGATGTTCGTGTTTGCAGTTCAATGTATATAGCAAACTAAATATTACATATATTTTGGTTAAACACAATCAAAGTGATTCAACCAGATTTGTGATGTAACAGGTTTATTTTTCTCTTAACTAGGTAAAAGGATAAACAAATAGTATAGATTCAGCCCGAGAGTTACGCTTACACAGAGATTAGTTTATATTGCACCGTTAAAATCCATTATCATTGAACTTAATACCAACGTGATGTACGTATGATCTGTATGGTTTATGGAATGTTGAAGATGCTTGCAAAAGATGAACAAAATCTCTAACTCATGGCAAGAGAGTGCAAAATAGATATCGTCGATCTAGCAACATTCTCACGTATCTATAGTTGTGTTTATATCACATGTACCAATAGAAGCACCGCACAGGTTTCGTTTTTTTCTGAATTGATCGTTTTATTATACAGATATTCATGAATGACTCGTTCGGATTCGAAAGTCTCCCTGGGAGACTTTCAACTGTCTACAAAGTATAGTGCAATGAGTTTAGCAAATAGCACTTTGCACTTTTACTTATTACCCTGTCATACATGACATTTATTGACCATGGAATTTTCACACATCACTCAGTCATGTCAGTGGACTATACTATCAGAACAAATACAATACACATTATAATAATTATCAACCCTTAATTAATCATGTTTCTGTTCACATTGTCAACAGAGTTATTTCTACATCCCTTTCAAGAGCTCTTTTGTTTGTGCTCCTCGATCCGTCCATCCAAGTTCAAACTTTCTTAGTCCTCAGTGGTCAGTTGTACTTTGTGACATCCGCCATGCAGGCACCAAGAAAGAGCGGCGTAACAAGGGGTAAACCCAAGAGGGAGGTGGCAATATTTCCTCAAAGAACGGCCTCGCTTGTCACAGGCCCGCTGGTACGGGGGCCACTATAAATAAGCTTAATTGGGCCACTAAATTTCATTGAAGTTGATGATTAATTCCTCTGGCCCGAATAGACAACAAAATATAATACAATTTGTTTATATGTTTTCTTTGATTGGAATTCGGGCCACCAGATTCAGGCTTTGTGTCACTAGAATAACAAGAAAATCAGGTTTTTACTTCATACCCGATTGGGCCACAAGGCATTTTTTCTTTCTAATATTCTAACATAAATGTTGTGTTATGTCTTTCTTTCTTCGCTGTTGTTACATTTTTACCCTACACGGGGAGAGGAGAAGGGGGGGGGGGGGGGGGGGGGGGGGGGGGGGGGAGGGAGGAGATGATCATTGAAGTTGTAGACATTACCCTCTCCCCCCCCCCCCCCCCCCCCCCTCTCCTTGCATACCCTTGCACCCCCGGCCCAGCCGTATCTACGCCACAACTATAATACTACTGAGCTGTTTTTGACATGCCGGGAAGTCGGCGGTTGGCGGGCCATTCAAGCACACAACCTCCAGTGAATTGGGGAGTGGGAAAAGGGGTTTGGGGAGTAATTGACTGGAGCTAGCCAGTCCTCTCAGCTTTCACCCACATCCTTCCTAAACACTTTTGAAACATTTTTTGTGTTGTTGTTGTTGTGCTACAAAAATAGCTCCAGTCTATTATAATATAACTAGTGATTGTCTTTATCGATTAAGGAAATGGAAAAGAAAGATATTCAAATAGTTTATTTGTAACATGCTATTGTGGTAAGAAAGGGCATTCAGAATTTTGTTGGGGGGAAGCTAAGAGAAATTGATCTGATTAGATAATCTGAGTTTCACTTTCTGTGTCGACTCAGCTTGAAAATTTTCCCTCACCCTCCATGCCTTCGCTCAGTGCCAGTAGAAGTAAAATTGTCATGGTGAGCAAGGTATCAGATAGACCATTAGGTTAACCAGGGACGCATAAAGCAAAATAAATACCCTAAACAAGTAAATGAACATATCGATTAATACTTAAGTCCGTATGTTAAACAAATACTTAATCATGATCCTTCAGTTCCTTTAAGAGCCCTAAGCCACACGTCACCTAAATAAGAACATAAAACAATGAAAGCTACAGAAGGGGTAGTCTTTAAAATGTAATGCGGAGCGCCTGGCTAGAAGGCAGAATGTATCGTACCTTTTTGATGGGATTAATCATAATTATCATGAAGAACGAGAAGGAGTACACAATGATTGATTAAAAATCTCTCAAAGGTTTATTTGTTATTTGACTATCATACATCAATTATTTCACAAAAGTACTATAATTATCATGATTTTTAAATTTGCCCCCACCCGGCCACATATTCGCGAAAGAATACTCATTCTTGTAGCATAATATATCGTGCCAAGGATGGGTTCCTTATCATGCTTATACTTATATATTTCAAATCAACTTCATATATTTATGTGAGAAAACAAAGTATCTTTAGTTTCTACCAAGATTTTGTTAAAATTACACATATATTTTCCAGAAAAAAGTTGCCCATGGATGATTATTCCTTTAAGTGTATTTGTTAAATTGATTGTGAAATAAATACAAATAATAATATAGAATATCTTATGTTTTTACGAGAATATAGCGTACTGAAATTCAAATTCCAAATATAACCCAAATGTGATTGAGGTTCTTTTATTTAATAAATAAAAGCATCAAAATCATCATCGTATTTAGCTTTTGTCCGAACAGAAATCGACAATGGCTTTTCACCTGAACGTATATAAAAAACTGAATAACAATGTTATTGTTACAAAATAATAGCGAAAAAATACTTATTCAGCGAAGCAGAAAATTTATATTACCTATATTTTCCCGCAATAAATTCCCGTGGTACGGGTCACACATTGTGTTATTTGTCGCTAAAAAATCTCATTATTCATCCAACCTTTTTATGCTGTGGAGTCAACTTCTGACATCAACCAACTCTTGTGGCGAGGTATAGATTAGATTAATGGCGCATTTTATACAAAGAATTGAGAAAGATAACTGATTGGGGGCGCGTTGTTTACGGTAAATGCTGCGTGAAATACTCGCATTGTGAAGGTCGGAATTAGTGGGGGCAATATTTCTGTCGCCTGACATAAAGTACAACCTGCTTATTCATCATTGTTGACTATTATTCATGAAGAATGAGCTGCTGGTTATTGTTCCTTTATTATTCATATCGAGGAAACGATTTAGTAAATTAATGTCTATACGAACTTCCGGTTTGCGTTTAGCAGACCGGTTAATTTCTATAATGTATTCAAATGTATGAATATTGTACAATCATAATACCATGAAGGCCAAAAAACGTACTTTCTCAATAACATCATGCATATTATGTTTATAACAGGTGTGCATGCTTTCCCAATAACATCATGAATATGTTGATACGAGACGTGCCTTTCCAATAAGATCATGAACATAAATGAAAATGAACAAAGACCATTGGGTTTCCCCCTGGATTTGAACCCGAGACCTTCTCTGTTTGAAATAATAACATCGTGAAACATACTAATAATCAACACGCTTACTGTGGTTCCGTAAACTTCTAGGCATTTGTTTGAAACCCATTTATTCAGAATCTTTGTCAACGTAGGATTATATGAATGGGAAATACGTACAAACGTACACTAGACTATAGGCCCAGGTCAAGTCATGCTATACAAACAAATGTTTACAATAACTTGATATGCATGGGTAGACCGGGAAAAGACAATGACAATATGTAACTGCAAAAACAAGAGATTGCTTTGCAAATTATTACAAGAATCAGCATGCAAAATTAGGGATGGTTATGCAGATTTACATTCATTATGAATTATAACGCTATACTGGCGTACTGGCCGGGCTAGCTGTAATTGCCCCCAAATAAAATCCAAACGTGCATGCTGATTTCAAATTCGATACCAGTGATTTCAAAAAGGGTATTCATTTCTTGAGACATGATAAGTCAGATTCTACTTCAAGTCAAGCAAAATTTCCTTCCTTGATAATATATGCACCAGATTGCACAATTTTAAGTAAAAATGGCAAAAGCTCCGTTACCTTGCAAGGGCGGACACCCACCTCCCATCACACCCCTCCCCTCCCATCAAACCCTACCCCTCCCCCTTCCCCTCCCATCAAACCCTTGGGAATCGGTATTGTCTACGTCTGATATACAGTACCTTGTTCATGTTGTTGTATCATAAATAATGTGGCATTTGGTGCTATGTGAAATATTTGAACTGGATGACACTTTGCGAACATTATTTTTGTGGGTGCATATTTTATAATTGTGTTTGCTTCATGAATAGAAAATAGAACTTTTTCCCAGTCGGTGGAATAATGACGTTACCCACATAATAAAGTGCATGGCGTCAAGTCCGTATTTCCATCCTATGTATGCACCCGATTGCACAAAAATGCAAAAGCTCCCTACCGTGGGAGGGGGGACACCCCCAACCAAAAACTCTCCCCCGCGAAGTCGCTTCACTCCCTCGCAAAGTACCAGACTCACCACTTGCTCAAAGATGGCAACCTTGCCATTTCGCTATACCGGATGGTGGTGCGGATTTTGTTCTGCCCCCCCCCCCCCCCCAACCAAAACAAAAATTTGATAATTGCGCCACTGTATAACGCTAAATTTAGGTATGTTGTTCAAGTGTATAAGATAAATTTGAAATTAACATCTTGTCTTCGAAATTCGAAGAAAAAAATTAGTGATATAATCAATTGTTTTCTTGTCTCGAAAAGAAGACTTGAAAATGAAACAATGTAAATTTGATGATACTAATATTTTAGTATGATTATACTGATTGGATATGCTCGAAATAGGAATATTGAGTACACACATATGGAATTATACCAGGGAGAAGAAGACGGGGGGAGGGGGAAGACCAAATAGGAGGTATGGACGTGGTGATCGAGGGAAGACACGGGATGCAGTGGTTGCTGTAACAGAAGAGGATACACCGGACAAGGGAAATGGAAGGTTTTATTCGCTGTGGTGACTGGGATAAGCCGAAAGAGAAGGAAGGAAATAATTGTTACGCCAACATTTGTTTGATATTTCTGCCATTTCCGAACCAATTTTCCAGAGAAAAAAAAATTCAAACATGAAAATTACTACTATTCATCTCTTTTGGGGTACGTATAATCTACCTTACTTTAGCGCCCTCGAGACTTCACCAAAATATTCCCTTTAACTTTGTTTTATAGCAACACAATGAGTGCATCGCACTTTACAAATTCAATTAAATTAATTTAAACACCAAACTAATATAAACAGTATCTGCGTTATAATTTAAATTATTTTGTTCAATGTGTACTGGCTAAGTTTCTGTAAAGATGTTTATGCATTTTAATCATCATTGTAGGCGTATCATTATTATCAAGCCACACCTTTTTTCATTTTACTTTAATTTTATTCTTGTTTGTAACTTGTTCCTGTGTTTAAATACCTAATCGATTTCAGGAGTGTATAAGATGGTAAATAGAAATTGTTTTTAAAATGCCTTTGTTACTAAATATTGCAAAAAAAGAAAAGAAGAATGAATGCACGTGCCTTGGATAGAATCTGAAATTCTAAGAATGATTGTGGGTACGTCCTTCCTGAACTTCTTTACCAGTTTACCTATAAGAGTTGATTGGTCTATACTCTTTGGGATATTAGTGTGTGTCTGTATCAACACAAATACCACCCCATCGTGTCCTCGAACCTTCCTCTCCGCCATTCTTTCCCCTTCTTTTATGCCCTCCGATTCTGTCAACATTCAAATCCCCCGGTGGACACTATAGAAATTATTTGCGTCTGAATTGTTGCGATTTCTGTAGAGCCTCATGCTTGTTTTGGCAAAATATACTTACATTTGAATCGATTGCGCCTTGATGTCTGATTGCTCTCGTCCCGTGTGTATGATTATTTAGATGTCTAATCATATTAGTATGCATTTCCCCGCATGCCCGCGAGTCAACATGATTAAGAGGACATCAAATATATATTTTGCTAAATGTGTGTACCTCTTTTCTGAGTACTTATAGACGACTTCCATTAGAGTTCCAGGTATATGATGTGAGCATAGGCGTATATGAGGAGGAGAGTTGGAGCTGTAACAGCCCCCAAGATTTAAGAAAAAAAGAAAAACTCCAATATTTCCGTAAATCAGAATCATATCCGGGCAAAAATACCTTACTTTGGGCCAGGTCGTGTAATTTTCGGCCGACCTTTTTTTTACATTAGAGAATGAATCAACCCCATTTTCGGGCAAATTATACATATTTTCTATTAAAATCATTGAACACTTTTGTAAGGAAGCAGATAGGAACAATTTCCCCCTTCACATCAGAGATGCCCCTATATACCATAGACTCTTTTCAATCCATGTTTATAAAGACACATTTGTTCAATCATCCATATCATACGTAATGTATATCCGGTTTTGTTTTATTAACTTGTATTAGTTTTACTAAATATGTTACTCATTGCGGAAATAGTATCGTTAATAAGAACGCTAATGATATTCGTTTGTCTCGCAATGTAAGGTCAACAAGGAATCTAAAGATCACGACGTTTCGTGCGCCGCTGCAACACTTTGTCAGGTGACGAATTAGTAGAAACCTTGTATTAGTTTTGTTTCTATTTCATATCTTCTTTTCTCAACCGCTTAGAAACAGTGTATTTAATATAGTATAACTATTATCATTATTAATAGTATTTTTGTTATTGCCAGGACTGATGAAAATTGAAGTAAAACACGTCCTCACACTCCCCGGCAAAACAAAATTGCCCGTACACCCCTAAATGTGAAGGCGTATTTACAAGATACTAGTGTGTGTTTGTGTACTCGTCTGAGCCCTTGAGTAAAGAGTATCGATTGAATGTTTCCGGCCAGTATACTGTTCCTGCCAAGGTTTCCGGTCCAACGTCCGATTACTTTACGTCCTGTATTTTGGGCTTTAATAGTTTTATATCTTCGAAACAAAAAATAATAAGATCAATCATCCTTTTTGATCAAAGAAGAATATCAAGTATAATATACTTGATATCGAACTTCATTGTGCGCTTTGAATTGTACATTTCATGTGTTCAAACATTCTACATCCAATGTATTATTAATTTAATATCATTTCGATTTTAAAGGCAACCTTAATAAGTATATGGCACGAATTTTGGTCATCGTGTGTGGATTTTTTTTTTGTAAGAGAGAATTTAGATAAATGGATGTATGAGACAAAGAAAGATATGCATTAATTTATCTTGATATGTTGATATTCCAATACGTGAATGAAGGGGACACATTGAACTATTTTACGGTATGTGTTTTATTGAAAACTGTGTTGGTACTTTGATTAATGACTACTAAATAATGTAGGAGTTGAATCCACACATCAAATTCAAATGGTGCCTTTAATTATTACATGAGTTCTCACACGTTTATTGTCCGTTCAAATATATGTCTTGTCTAGCTATCATAACCAATAGCAATATTTTGAATTGTGTTACCATGGTTTCCATGTTGATGTTTTTTCACTTGGAAGCAGGGAAATACAGATTATAGCCTGGAACACATTTTAAGACACCGACGGAATTGTCACCGATTCTGGACCACACATCTGTATATGCAAACAGACCTCATTTAACGTGCTTAATTGAAGACTCTAGGCAATATGACTATTATATGAGTTCCCTTTTCACCAGTTGCTAGGCAGGGTGAATGGGTATTTTGGTTTTGAATTAATCAGTTTCCCGGTACCTCCAGAGAGCCGCGGCCGCGCTTGGGCTTCGCAGCCCCCCTTATTCATTTAATTGTTCATCCCCTTATACATAACATGCCCACCATACACGGTAACCATTCAACCAGGGTCCTCGCTTCGCGAAATTCCTTGACAAATATTGAATGTTTGTAAAAGTCACGATGGTGTTTGTTTGTCTCGGCTAATCCAGAAAATTGCTTTATGATAGCAAAAACATCCGATCCGGGGCCGTTCTGTTTGCACAAGCGAACCCCTCAATAGCCCGAGCTAGCTTCGGTGGTGGGACCGAAATCTAAGTAGCTTGCCGTGCACGGTTATTGAGAGAGCCTATGAGTGTTGTGAAAAAAGGAGCAATTTAATGGGAGTATTTCACCTTTGCATCCAACCATGGGCAAACCGCTTTAAATAATTTGCCAGGATCGATATAAATATATTATATATAATCGATTTATTTAGATTTTTATAATTATCTGCTGTAAAATTATTAGTCATGTTTCTCTGAAGCATTAATAGTGAAAATAAATCGATCAAAAATTAATGCTGAACCATATTATGATAATCAAACAACAACCAGCTTTATTCAAAAAGTTTCAAATTTCAGTCTTGTTTTTGTACAATGGAAGACGGTCAGTAATGTTTCGGACATCAGGGCCCATATTTCTTAGTTTCTTGCTAGGTCTATTTTGGATGACGTGGCTTAGAATTAAACTCAAGATCTAAGAACTAGGGTTAACTTAGTGGGTACCTAAGGCTTACCCAACATATACACTTATTGGGGACTAGGAAAACTGTTTATTGTTCAATAACTGCATAATTATTTAAACTAAACTTAGCAAGAAACTAAGGAAGCGGGGTTTCATGAATATGGGGCCAGTTCTCGGAGTCGATTTAGCTCAGTTGGTTGGGAGTGCGTCTGACTGAGCGCCTCAGCAGGAACGCGGTTCGAACCCCATCATCGGACTCGGCGTATTTTATCATGCATACAATTCACACTGATTGTCTTAACGAACCTCCTCCCATGCTTCCTATATGCAGGAAAGGATTCAAGGAAAACATTCCGTCCCTCGGATAGGACGATAAGTGGAGGTCCCGTGTACGAGACAGCCACATCTCATGCACGCAAAATAACCTAGTCTTTTTCTCGAAACGAGTAGGATGTTAACCCGGTTGGAAAGTCACTGCCCCGTTGCATAAAGAGATTCAATCGATTTTACTCAATTTAAAGCGACAGAATAATCAGTAAAATTGAATTGATTAGTCGCGAACATTGTGTGCAATCTTCAAGACTCAGTCTGAAGTAGCACTACATATTGGACGAAGAAGAAGAAGATTGAAAGACACATTTATACTTCTATAGACATCAACATTGCTTATTTAAACCAAAAAAATAACATTTCGAGCTATAGGTTGACAACCTCCCCCCCCCCCCCCCCCCCCCCCCCCCCCCACCACCCCACACACCGGCAACGGCACTCGCTCTATCGATCCATTATTATCGATATTTTATGGTATGAATATTGGTATAAAGGTAACGTTGACTGAAAATAAACAAAAACAACAACAAACAAACAAACAATAACGAATGCGATACCATGAGTGTCCAAATGTCGACCGTAAATATATGTATTTTGAACAAAAGCTTAACATTCTTCCTGATCTCCCGATATGATATAAACTACCAAAATTAGCTTTTTAGCTAAATAACATGCTACTAAAATTAACCATCTAGGATACAATCCTCATAGTTTGTATTGCCTCTCATAAGAATAAGACAACTCAAGACGACGGACAGTCAACCTGTTCGAATTTTAACCAGGGAAATGGGAGTCTACTACAAGCTCAAGAAAGACTACAAACAGTCAATTCCAGGACTACCACAGTCCTTTTTAGGACTACCCAATTAGAAAGAATACCAACAGTCCTCAGGACTCCACAATATCCTGTCTCCTTACATCATGTACATCATGCAAGCCGACTGTATAAGACAACTCAACTTCTCAAGACTTCTCAAGTACCAAATCTTGACTTCTTTCCCAAACCTATATAACCATCAAAGCACGTCGTTCGGTCGGAATAATCAATATTTACAATCTGTCGTTAAAATCTACTAGATCCATTTCAAGAGAGATAAAGGATTACAGGGTACGTGTTGCCTGCCCAATTAACGCAGCCATTGTCCGGGTGTGTAAGCCGGGCCAAATCCGGAACCAATAGATCGATATACCACCAACTAGGAAGTCTATTGTCGTCAGCATTACATCTTCTTCAAGATCTCTACAAGACGTATCTCTTTTTTTTTTTACGACGCGACGCCGGCAGCATAGATCTTTACCTTATTTTATCTACTTCCACAAATTGTATGCCAAGAGCTGTTCCATTTGGTGTTGTTGTTGTTGTTGTTGTTGTTTGTTGTGGTTTAAAGGGATAGTTGGGTTTTGGTATAGAGGGCGCTATGCAAAATAATTTGTTTGTGAGATAATGACAAACTGAGTGTCGAATTCGAAAGAGCATACAATTTTAATGACAGAATAAACTTTATTTGATCACAATCGGTTAAGAAATGGCTGAAATATCCATAAACATAACCATTTGTAATAAATGTGGGGCCCCACAATTATTCGATAATTTTTAACCAGCCGTTAATTTTTTTTTTTTAAATGCTTCCTCTTTTCAAAAATTTACAAAAGAGGTTTTGAAATAGTTGTTGATTATCTCTCTATCTGATCAATATTTCAACAAAACATCACATGCACAATATTTTATTTGAAATGGTCTAAACCGATGAGTGCTTAGAGAGGGCCCTTTTGAGTTTTAATGGCTCTTTTTGAATGATAACAGGCTTTTTACTTAGGCATTTGTAATTTTATATTCCTTTTGAACATGGTGGAGTTATAACTATTAGTTTGTCATGTAATGGTGCAGTTTTTAGTTGCTAAAATTCAGTTTGACCAAAACTGTACTCTCTTTACCAGAACTCAACTATCCCTTTAATGACGTTTTCTTCAGTTTGAATAATTATATTTCGCCAATAACCCAATATAAATTCCCATGTTTGGACGATGTTTCTTGAGAACGGCTGTCAGGCATTGAGGACACATATTCGATAATCTTAAAAAGGGCCGTGTTATTCTTTCTTGGTTAGTCCTAAAAAGGACGGTGGAAGTCGTAAAATGATTGTGGTATGGTCGGGAAAGGACTGTGGCAGTCCTGGGCCCCGTTGCAGAAAGAGATACAATCGATTGTAAGTTGCGATTAATCGTAAGTCAGATCACGTGTTCTAGATGCGCAAATCTGATTGGTTGAAACGCGTAAATTTTCTGACTTACGATCAATCGTAACTTACAATCGATTGTATCTCTTTCTGCAACGGGGCCCTGGAAAAGACCATTGGGTATTCTTTACTGAGCTTGTAGTCCTGTATACGTTTATTGTACATGTTTCTAGGGAAGGGTACGGTGGTAGGCATGTAGGAGGGATTCAACGTTTCGAACAGGTAGACTGTCCGTCGTCAGGAGGACGAACCTGTTCCGGATATTAAGTTGTCACCGTCGTCGTAGTCGTCGTCGTCGTGGTTGTTGTTGTTGTTGTTGTTGTTTTTGTTGTTGGTGGTGTTGTTGTTGTTGCGTATTTTTTTAGATTGAATTTCAATAGATCAAGTGCAAGGATAATGATAACCATCGTGTCATACACACCCCAAACATCATGCCCCATGACTTTGTAAACAGGGGACATGATATTGTCATTAAAAAAATGTTGTTTACGTTTACATGTTTCAACATTACATTGCTCGATAGTAATGTTCATCACCAAAATTTGGAAAGCTTAGATGATTTTTTTATGAAAAGTTAATGAATGATATCATTTTACGACAGTTCATCTTCCACTGATTAACAAAAAGGATTTCATTTCGTAAACAAAGTCGACAGTTAACCCCCAAATCTGCCCTTTTCATCTCTTCGCAAAGCACGCGTGAGCCTTAAATCCGCATTTTAATTCATTCATTTATCAGGGATTGCGGCCATTGTTTCCTTTATACCATTGGAAATCACCGACATGGCACAAAGAGGCCGTGAAAGAACACAACTGAAAGAGTATAGTTCAAAATCATCGCCAATAATCCAATCTTTGTGCGGTGCAAGAAAGGGAATAATATATACGTAAGGAAAAAGTTCTCTGAGGCCTGTCGAGTCGGCTTCTTCTTGTTCGAGGAACTTTTATGAAGTTGCTGGAGTCACTTTTATATAATCTACGGTGTTTGACATGCATGATTACTGGCCTGTTACACGCTCGTGATATAACCATTCATATCAATATGGATACACAAAGTGGCGGGCTTGTATAGTCTCCAACAAAGTTAACAAAACACAGTGTGAATGAAAAAGATCCGTCAGATCAGATGATCAAACATGATAGAAAATATGAACAACGTCAAACGTTAGTCACCCTCTCCGCTTGACTGTTCAATTACTCTGTTTGCTACCAATCAATTTTGAAATATAAAATATACAGCTTTACTTTCAACCTGGCTTGAACTCAGATTATCGAACGAAATATGATGTAAAAAAGTGTGCCTTTATATTTTGTGCTTGTTTGTTTTCTTTCCGAAATCATGAAAATATTATATTGTTACGATACAAAGTACAGTGAGACGGGGAAGTATTAATCCAATTCAACATGATTGCAAGATTGCAGATTATCGAACGAAATACGATGGAAAATCATGCCTTGATATTTTTGCTTGCTTGTTTATTGTTTGTTTTCTTTCCGAAATCATGTAAACATAATTATGATCAAAAAGTACAGTGGCACGAGAACTTGGACCAAGTCCGATTAATAGCAAGAAAAGCAATGTTCTTCCTTCATTGGTGTCTCAATTAGATATTACCAATCATTCCAGTGCGGTGCATTGAAATGGCAAAAACGAAATATTGTTATGATTTTATGATACAATCCTAATTTGTCTCTACCACAAATGTACTCTAACGCAAACTTAAAGGGGTAGTTTAGTTTTGGTAAGGCACAACTTTAGTAACCAAACATGGACAGTAACATTATAAAACTGATAGTTTTAACTCCACCATGCTCGAAAGGTATACAAAATTACAAACGCCTAAGTAAAAAGCCTGTTATCATTAAAAAAGAGCCATTTAAACTCAAGAGGGCGCTCTCTAAAAAGGCATTGGTTTCAACCCTTTTTCATACAAAATTATGCATGTGATGTTTTATTGAAATAATGATTAAATAGAGAGATCATCAACAACTATTTAAAAAACGCTTTTGAAAATTTTTGAAAAAGTGCAAGCATTTTTTAATTTTTTTGAAAAATTCAGCTAATTATTTGGGCCCCAAATAATTATAGGGTCAGATATATTTATTGATATTTCAGCCGTTTCTGGGCCGATTTTGACCAAATAAAGTTTATTCTGCCATTAAAATTGCATGTTCTCGCAAATTCGACACTCAGTTTTTCATTACCTCACAAAAAAATTGTGATGTGCAGCGCCCTCTCTACCAAAACTAATCTACCCCTTTAACAACTCAAGAAATACATAGGATGTAGCCCCAAATCAATACGTAAGTGGCTCGCTCTGCTCACACTCTATATTCATCTGTTATAAGCCCACGTTTAGCATGTTTAGCCCGTATATTTCTTAAATTCGCTTTCTTATTACTTGATATTTTTTCATGAAAATTAATAGCTTGAGAAGGCCTTGTCATTGAGTCTTGATATTATGACAATTGTTACAGCTTTACACAGTTCTCGCCAGAAATGGTGATTAAAATACAATTATTTTCTGCCTATTTTGCAAGATGTAGCCTGGAATCGCAACTTCAAGAACTATTAATAACACCCAGTGATTATCCCATTCCCAATGGAGACAGAAAGGTGGTCTTTATGTGCAGGTGGCTTCTATAGACAGGTTTGCATGCAAAATGCTTTCTCACCACCTCACCTCGCATTTATCAAGCCATATGGGCGCCATCAAGGCATGAGCATCTTTTATACATCTAGATACAATACAAGTGGTCGTTATGAACATTGTGATCTCTAAAGCAAGTTGATCTCTATTATTGTTTATTCTGACGGAGACTATCTCCGGTTTCCACGGTTTTACAACAAGTTGATCGGGGTTGTATATAATTATTATAAAGACGGCCAATAAAGGTGTAACTTCTTATTCATCCAAGGATATTGTGTGGGCTCAAATCACAGTGATAAAAAACGACTTAAAGGAAGTCCCCAGCGCTTTTGTGTTCCGATTACGCTTTTGTGCCGTTATTGAGGTTTCATTATCATTATGCCGACAAAGGGGGGCAAAGATGCTACTTACGTTACTTCCTTTCTTTTCTTGAGCCGACAAGAGGGGCCAATCCTTGAAATGGCCGTGATTATGACAGATCGGCACCCAGGGGGTGCATGTTATTTCGTGTTTTCATTTCCGTTGACAATTATCATTAGTGTTGTTTGGTCAACAAGTCTGATGTTGCGAATAAAAGGAAGAGGATCAGAGGGCGGATGAGGGGGTGCAGAACACCCACGGCTTACAATAGGAACAAAAGCGGAATGGAAAATAGAAGGGTACACAAAAAAGGTGTTTATATATATTTTTGTTGGCGCGTTAATAGACAATATTTGGACGACTTGCCAACGAGGAAGGGGGTCTTCCTTTTTTAGTTGTTTATATATTATTTTAACAACGTGGAATTTAGTGAATAGAGGCCCAATTTATCTATCCAGATTCGTGAAGTTAAGATTCCTTCAGGTGTGATAATTATTGTTGTATTCTCTGGTTTTGAGTTCCTTCAAATTCCCCGTGATAATCATGATAATGAATCTCTGATTCATCGATCTGTTACCATAGTTACCCTTTTGTTGTTCTTTTTCATCTCCCTTTATCTCTCCCATCCGGCTGTCTTTTGTGATCAATATTTTATTCTCTTTTATTATTATAGTAGATCATTTAGATCTAGAAACACGCACCTGCATTATTACAGGTTTACTATTACGGTATAATGTTATATCATGGGTATTCATTCGAGCGTTATGCTTCGCGTGTTTCTCAAATCTCAATGTCCCGCGTAAAATTGTTATTTTCTATTTGATTCCATACAAATGTAAATCTGTTTCATTGTTTATATTTGTTTATTTGTTTGTAACATTTACAAAATATGTTTATCTATTAGAAATAAACTAATGGATATAAGACTTGAAGTAAATTACCTTCAAAAAAAAGAAACCGTCTTCCTTCTTCTAGGCAAAACTAAACATTTTGAGAGATAGATTATTGTCTTTTTGTGGAATTATGGTGATATTTAGAGCTTGAAATAATAAACGGTCGATACGACCGTTTAATCTAACCTCTACCTCTGTGTCTTTTGTCTAAACGAAGTTGAGGAAGGGATATCAACAACATGTCTCCCTTCCGAAAACTCCGGGGGAGTTTTACCTAACTAATAACCTAACTATTATGGAAAGCCGTTAGTTTCTTTGTAAAACTGTTGAAACAGTTTTTTTAAGGCATAACGTTTGATAACATCAGTTATTATCAAGGAGCCTTGATATAGTCTATACATTTTGTTGTTGAAAGTCTAAAATACTCGTATTTTTTGTGCTTTTGAATATGTTTTGTTCCATAGTTGTTAGGTCCAACTTAGAGTAAAAGTTCATCTTTGAATTCGTGTGAAACACCCCCTGAACGACTGAAAGTGGTGTAATTTGTATCGCATTCACCCCATAATTACGTACTTCGCGTACATAGATTTTCGCGAATCGGGACTTCACGACAATTTCGCGAGTGGTTAAATTCATATTTGGATGATAAGAGACGATGGTATTATTTTCTTGTATTGAAGTATTGCAGTAATGCATTCAATACACGTAGGTGTATGACTGCATTTTGGTGTCAATGTTTGAGCGTGTTGTTAATTTCGCGAATCACGAGTGATTCGCGAAAATTCGCGAAAATAAAACCCTCGCGAAATAATAATATAATGGCGTATATATACAGTAGTTGTTGATTTGCAGCGGACGACGACTCGACTCGAGTGTCAATCAAACTATCGTATGAAGAAGTGAGCACTCTGGGGAAACAAACACGAGGAAACGTGGCTAAGATTTCATCGTTCTTAAAAAATAAAGGCTTCACACACCGTACAGCTGCTCTCCATAATAATGCAAAGTACATTTCCTAAGAATTCGGTGTGCACAGTAGAGGTCAATGCCATCGAGTTTCGACCTCGAGTCAGGGAGACTGTACATATTTTATGGCGTGCGCTAAGTGCCAATGAACTCCGATCGATACACGAGTGCCGGTTCCCTCAAATCAATTAATCGTATTTTTGTTTGTTTCCGCGTGGAAGTACGCTTCATTTGACCTTCAAATTGAGAATGATTTGCTTCAAATTGCCCGTATATTCGGTATAATTTCTTTACATGATACTGTAGAGTTCTGTCGATGGCAAACGACAAAATATCTCTGTCGCACAAAAACATTTTTTTCACCTATTATACACATATTCTGCATATTAGTACAACATTTGGTTGATTTAAAAACGTTCTGCTGCATTCATCAAACGTGTCGTGTTCAAGGTTTAGTAAATTATAATGTCGAGTGCATTCCTGCAATTGTAATTCGAATCCACGTTAGCTTAATGATATTTTGAAACATTTGGGATATTAACTTCTGACCAATCAGAGAGCGGAATTTACAAGGTTAATTTAGATTATAACATCTCCATCTTTCAAAATATACATTCAGATCTTACAAACAAACTAAATCATTGTCAGGAAAAGGGATACATCGATTTCGTTCCAAATCGAATGATGTTTACATCCATATAATGATTTCCCTTTCCATTTGTTTGTATACAACTAATTACAAGGATTAAACAAAAATAAAAATCTAAGCTTCTGATAGCGAATATTAGCAAATATTGATTATATTTACGTAGTTAAATTGATATTTTACAAGCAACCAGTGGCGTAGCGAGGGGGGGGGGGGGGGGCGATGGCCCCACGAGCCCCACCCTCCTCTCCCCAAGGTCGGAAATGTTTTTGATTCTTTTTGTTTTGCTTGCTTGCTTGTTAGCCGATCGTAGGGAAGTTTTGTTCTTTTCATTATTGGAGACACTCCCCCCCCCCCCCGCCCTCCCCCCACTTAGCATAAATCCTGGCTACGCCACTGCAAGCAAACATCGATGTACATTCGAAGTTTAATGACTTTGAATGCCTGCCATACGGGTTGAGCGAGGGTGTGAGCTACCTGTATGTAGTACTAGTAGTAGCTGTCTTCCTGTCGTCTGCTACCTGTGATACCATGGATACAGGAGACGTATAGTAGTGTTTCATTGTTCAGAGCTCAGCTCAGACACATGAAAACAGCCCCCACGTCGCTTGTTACATGTCACTCAGGACTCGTTACCATAATCATGCAAATCCGATCAACAGATCAATGGTTTAGTGTGTTCATTAAAGGGATCTAGTAACATTGTCAAAATCCCCCCCCCCCCCAAAAAAAAAAAAAAAAAAAAAAAAAAAAAATTACTTGAAACTCCAGCGGTTCTCACATAATTATACATGTATGTCTGTATTCTTATATGAAATAGAAGTATGGAACATGTTTGGTTTTCAAAATATCTCTTTCGTTATCAATATAAATTATGATTGAAGTGTTCATATTTGAAATTCTCTATAGGGAGAATTATTCCTGTGTACCAAGTCCGTTCAATGAGTTAGCGAACATCACTTTGAATTTCCGCTCATTACTCGGTCATACATTCATTTACCGTGGGAGTTTCACACATCACACAGGGGATATATCAGATCTCAGAAATACACATTTTGTTAACCATTGGTCAGTTTTTGCACATGCAACAAAGTAACTAGATCCCTTTAAAAGGGATTCGTATCCATGATATCGCCCACGCGTTGGAATTCTTGCCCATCACTGCCCCCACACCTCTTAATTTTAAGCTATTTAAAGTGAGATTGATAACGACTTATTTTATTATTAATCTTACGCTACCCCCAATTAACCCTTGTGCCCCGTTTCATGAAACACTTGCAATTGTTGTAAGTGTCCAATTATTGTAACTATAACGTCAACAGCCAATCAGCATGGAGCATTTCAACTGTTGCCATATTAGTTACAATAATTGGACACTTACAACATTTGCAAGTGTTTTATGAAACGGGGCACAGCGTGTTGCAGTGATTTACACGCAAACACATCTGCAAAAAACTTGGTAGGTTAATTTATAATATCATACTGAGATATAGCGGTTCATTTCAACCGTGTAAATCTCACTGAATAATCTTGCCATAATTATCGCCATGTAATTTCGAATTAAGTGATGCCAGCGCAATTAATTAAGTACATATCATGCTTTTGTGTGTGAAAAGAAGGGATGCGGTTTTACTCGTATAACTTAAAGTATTGTCATGGTTGGACATTTCACATGCAATACTTTGATACTATCATCAAGTAACTGCTGTGGCAATTTTAGACGATTTGAGAAGGTCTATATAATCTCTCGATGTCCCTTTAACCCTGGTTCGACATGAATGTAATATGACATTACTAGTGATTACACATGCACGTGGAATGAGTCGTCGGCGTTATATTTCCCCACAAGAGAATCGAACAACATTTGTACAAATACAACACAATTATTAGAGAATTTGAGGTAAAGAAAAGATGACATTTTTCAAATTACAGAAGGAATGAATCGTTGCCGTAACTTCCTATCCTATACCGGCGTACAAATGGGGGTGCTTGGAGATGAAGCCCCCGGCACACCCTCCCCCCCCCCCCCCCAAAAAAAAAGCGCACACAAACAAACAAACAAACAAACATACATACATACAAACAAACAAACAAACAAACAAACATACATACATACATACAAACATACAATCACAAAAACAAGAAAACACAAACAAACAAACAGACAAGCAAATACAGAAAGCAAGAAAGAAAGAAAGAAAGAAACAAACACACAAACAAACAATTAATAAAGAATACAATTCATACATGGTAGAATAGCCAGCAGCACTTTACAGTACAGTTGTAAAGGAATTTATTAATATTAATTTTTCGGTTTTCAGTTTTTTATAACACTTTAAAACACCTGCTCTCAACATTAGTAAATTCCGCCTTAAATCCCTTATGGTGGAGGGGATATCCCCTTCCCACACCCTCCCCCTCGACTCGCTATAACTTCGATCCCTCGCCAGCCCCCAAACCTTTTGCTCAGTTGGTCACTGCTCTCAATGACACTAGAACAATACTTAATATTTGATTATTTTGTTCATATTCAATTAAGGATGCGAGGGAACGAGGGGATGATTTTAGCCACAAGGAATGTACCGTCACCATCACCCTCCGAGATTGGGACAAAATAGTTTGTAACGAATCGTCGAGCAGTTGGCGAAGGGGGGATATTGACTTCGACGTAAAGAGGGAAGTCGAGAAATTCAGGCAGTGCATGACTAAATGGAAGTGCATTTTTGGATGTAAAATTTTTAATGAGAAAATCTAGTTTATATTGTCAAGGGCAATAGTGAGTACTACCCCACATAATCATGCGACTGGAAGTAATAAATTATGTTGTCATTTAACCTTTGTTTCTTTGTCCATGCAAAACCACAAATGAACTGTTGTTTGATGAAATAATGTATTTTATTCTTCGCGTCCTTTCTTTTCAACAGTGGTATAAATTCTAAGGTATTTATATTCTAAATGAATGAAAATGAATGTAAATGTATTTATATTCTTTCTAAAAATGAGCGTGACAATTAATTGAATTTATGATACGTATATATGTATTCATGGTTCTACGCACCATATTATATATTTTAAAAAAAATATATGACGTACTTGCCACAGTTTGATGAAAAATTATTAATAAAAGAAGAATTTGCTAAAGATATATTGGGGATTTTACTTCCTGTTCTCAGTGAACCGTTCCCCATTTATAACGCAAAACACGATGTTCATAATTAATTGGATACTATGATAATAACAAAAAGTGTTATGGTACATTGGTTCGGGCCTTCATCTTTCACTACGAAGGTCGGGGGGTTCGATGCCTTATACACATTTGTTTATGAAGTTTATGAAGTATGATTGAATTACTTTATTATTACTCGAGGGGTCCACAATCTACAAGCACTGCTTTTCAGTGGATCTCTCCATTTCCAAATATGCTATTTACTGTATATGATTCTAGTTTCCATTGTACTTAGCTATTTGAATTTTACACGTGTAAACTATTTGTTTTGTACAATTTATTAATTTAAATTTTTGTTGGAAATGAAAAAATAAAATATAAACTTGAACTTGAACTTGAACACAGAAGTCGTGTTTCCTCCAGCAAGACACGTTCATTTAATTGCATTATCACTGCCCAGGTGTAACAAAATGGGCACTCGCCACTCGGTATATGAATGGAAGGTGTTTATAAATCATGTCACGGTGTACTAGTATTGTAACAGGTAGCCTGGTTAGAATGCTCCTCATGGAGGGGAAAATGTGTACATCACAGTCATGTGGATTGACCGTGGGTTTATAGATTATAGTCCTACTAGGTCTTATCTTCATTGAAGTTATTGTATTTTATTTATACACAAAATCACAAAATAAAGAAATCATCCTTTACAAGATTTTATTTTGTAAAATTTTAATTATGGCTCCGGTGGCTGTCAAAAGGGCAAACAAGCCAGGCTTAACCTGAAAAGTTTGCCACTTTATTGGTCTACCGTTGTGACGACTGATTGGTCAATCCCAGACAGCCAATCAGAGCACTTGTTTTTCTCTCACACAAACTACTCCTCTTACTACGGTAGATATTATGGTTAGTGCACTTTGATACGCCACTAGCCGCCACTGGGCCACAAACTAAAACCCTGCTCCCTCCCGATACGCACCATCGCTTCTTCACCAGTCCGTACTACACCCGTTTCCGGTATACGGGTTCAATCTACTTGTTTTCTTTCCCTAGCCGTATTTTTTCGGTTCTTTTACGTCGATGTGGGATGTGTTTTCCTAGGTGTGCGACGGCGTAAAAGGTTCATTCTATCGACCAACTTGCAATTGTGCGGCCGCACCAATAATCGCGCGCTCTAATTTCAATACATGAGACACCGATAAAGCTAGCACTTGCAGCGACCTAGGGAGCAGCTTCCTCAACTCCTGTCACCACTCGCATACAGCTTCTCGACCCGCCTCCCACTTGGGACGATCCCATCATCACTGGAAATTTTTAAGGGGAACAGACGGAGACTAGACATTGTCGACGGTTTCACGCATAGTACCATCTGTTGGTTACCTGATTTCCCGTTGGAGAAGATTACGCAGTGACACTGCAACCAGTAATTTATGCCAAAAACTTGAGTGTGCAAATTAAAGGAGGAGCATCTTACTCTAGTAAAGGGCGCAACCTCACAATCCGGAGAAAGGAATATTTTGCTAATTGAGGTGGAGGAGAGAACTCGCTGGTTATTTATTGCATGTGACGGTTACCATATCTTCGTCTTGACGTGACAAATTAGGAAAATATAAGTATTCTCCGTAACTTTGACGAGCGTTACTATTTCCAGTTACGCAGAGGAATCCATATATTGGTATAACTTCCTCATCGTAAATAATCATCTTTCAGATTTGGATTAAGTGCCACAAGTCAACTTGGCCATCGACACTTCTAGCACCCCTAGACGTTAGTGGTTCTTTTTAAGGTAAATTTTTATAATTTTGTTTGTATCATATTTATATAAGTGGAGAGGTATCCCCTATGCTTGACACCAAAACAAAAATCATCGTGGTTTTTTTTTTATAACACTCTCGACAAAACTTGTTGTATATATGTTGTAATGTAAGAATAAATACTAATTTCATCACTAATTGCTAATTGGTGTAAAATGTTTATAATTGTTCATTGCTCACTTCGTCTCTTTCTCATAAGGCATCTAGACGTTAAGTAAAAGCCTCTGCAAACATAATTATAATTCATCGAATTTTGATTCAAATTATTGTTGTCTTTCCCAAATGAATCGTTTCCCCCGACTGAGATTTGATCGTCATGTCGTTTCCCCCGAGGTGACATTTTGCATTGAACATACTTCCTCCTGTAGATTATGTTTGTTTCCACTTAGCTATTAATGGTCCACCATGGATGTTTCCTGCTGGCGATAATTGGTTAACCGGATTTTTAATTATTCCATCACAAACGATCGATTACATGCGTATAGACCCATCGATATCGATGGTTAAACCCTTGAGATGCGAACATGTTTTTGTTTCTTCCGGTGTTTGGTAGGTGTTAATCTCCTCCTCCTCCTCCTCACGATCCGGGTTCGTTCTTGACTTTGTCCTGCTGGTGGCTACTGAGAACACCATGCAGTTTTGTTCGCGAATTCCACCAGTGATTTCGTTTTTGTAAATTGTAATCAAAGAATTTGAGGGAATTTAGACATTTTGACGATGAAGATATAATATATCCTGTAACAGGCATAATTTGGGTTACTTATATCCCATCATTTTTATTTTATAACAATACATGAGCTTTTCAGTATAAACTGCTATTCAAATATACGTGTGAGGTATGTTATGTAAGTAAATTGTGTGACGGTTAATAATATAGCTGGGAATTATGACTGGAAAAATTACTAACGTAACTTTACGATTAACGTGCCGAGGATTAGAATTGCATCCTCCACTCAAAAAAGGAAGTTCGTGTATGCACCAAGGTTTAACCTATATGAGATTATGGTTAAGGTACGACATCACGCGCATTTCCCATAGACACCCAGCCCCCTACATATCAATATCACTCCTCAACGGGTTAACCTGGGGGTGTTACACAAAGATCCTAAGTTGAACTTAACTCTAAGTTGGACTTAAAAAGTATTGAAAGCAGTTAGTTTCTTTGAACAAATTTGGTAAAAGTTCTATTAAAAGGCATATAATGTTGATACAAATCATTTCATGTTCTTGATATAAATTTTATGAAAAGTCTGAAATGGCTTTCCATAATTTTTAATTCCAACTTAGAGTTAAGTTCAACTTCGGATCTTTGTGAAACACCCCCAGAAGGTCTGTCATAAAGGAGCGATTTGTGTGACGCGTTCTCCCCCTGGAGGACGCCGTGCATTGTATGTGTCACCCCCGTCTTCCTGTCTTGGTTGGGAACGAGCTGAGATGACAACGGGGGCTTCTCCCAGGAGGATACCGTACCCTTGTGATACTCTTCCCCCCTCTCCTCTGATGGTAATAGGATGACCACGATTTCCAGAGGATAATGCCTTACGTCTTCGGACCCCTTCCCCCATCCGTCGCAATTATTCACAAAGTTTATGAAAGTGGTGGAAGCAGCTTAATGTAATTGGGTTCATGTGACAGAGAGGGAGAGGATATTATATCGATGTCAGATAAGAGATTAGTACAAGTCAACTCGTTTTCATACTTTGGCTTGAACTTGTATTATTTTTGTACGTATATAACCGGGCCGTTGCTGAAACAAAATACTCATGTCTTTGGTATACAAGATCCCGGTTAACAATGGCAAAGTTCCTCCAAATATGAACAACTAAAGATTTGTTTTTGTATTTAGATATCGGGAAAAGAGACTATTATATTGACGTCTTACGTGGGTAGAAAGAAAATGGGTCAGCGATAAGATTATACGGGCTGAGTCGCTAGGACTCTGTAAAATGGGATATAAATTCAATTCAATTTCGATTCTTTCATAATTATCAAGTCAATCAAAACATCTGCCATGAAGTTTGCGTAACTGTAGAACTGCTTGATGTGTGGGGAGATGAATAAAGGAATAAGAGTATTCAACAATATTATAGTAAACTATGTTCTTTTGTTTGTCTCATTATATATGTATAAAGTACACTGTCGTTAGTTTGTAAATATAAGCGTTGATGTGTTATGTTTTTTAAAAATTTGTATTTACACGGACTTGCAAAAAAGTAAGTTACCGTGTTGAAATAAAATAAACTCAGGTCAAACGCAAACACATGGAATATCTTAAAGGGCTTGACGAGCGTGGGGAAATATTCAAAAATCATACCTATTATATATTTACACACAATATAAATTCTTTTAAATATGACTATAAACTGATTTATAAACTGAATCATGTATTGCATGTATACTGTAACTTTAAGACAATGCATTTGGAAGGAGAATACATGTAGTCTAGTTGCGGTAATAGTTCATTGTAGTTAGCATCTCCTTCGCAGCCTGGCGTTAGTTACTGGTCGGAAATGACCACCACGTCAGAAGGGATTCGGCGCTCCGAGAAAGGTCATAAATCTCGGGAAACTAAGTGTGATATCTTTGGAAAAGAAACTAGTTGGAGAATTCCCGTTTGAATTATCGTTATAGTGCATGACCTCTTAACCACGACAAGAAATATTCCTTTTTTAATTTCAAAATTAATTAGCGTGTGGTATGTATGTACGGAAAAGTGCAGTGACTATACACATGTAGGCGTTTATAGTTATAGGTGAAGTTTGGACGGTCGATACTTCAAGAATTGGTGGCAGCGAACCTACATTATTATATCCATTTCATATCAATTTATTTACTTTTCTTTTCCAACACAGAATGATATTTACGATGGAAACCACATGATACATACATTAGACATGCTAGACATAAAAGATAACAAATGCGAATTAAAAATAAGTGAGGGTGACAAGAATTCATATAAGTTATAACTAAAGGTTGGAAATGGAGAGCGCTGCTGACAAGCGATGCTTGTAATTCACGGATGAAAGAGAACCTTACTGGCTCATATACATACCTATAGCAGCTGTTCCTCTTAACTAATTCCTCAAAAGATTATTTTTTGTCTAGCAAATAAAACAAATTTTAAAATCCCTAGCTGCTTCAATCCACACAGCATAATTATGACTGTTCCCTGAGCACATGAATCTCGAGCTCTTGCTTATCTATTACTTTTCATTGAATATTTTGTTTTCATATACGCGGCTTATTTTATGAATTGACTTTTGTACGCATGAATAAATACTTTGTAAATGTTATGCGTACGACTATGTTTTTTTTAATTCTGAAGTCATAGAAATAAAAGCAAGCACACAAACGAGCAATATTGCATTACAATAATGATTATGCAGCTCTGATACGTGACAAAATTTGGCTACTATAACATACCTGCACGTAATGGACACAAAGTTTTAATGGGTGTCAAATTGAATGCATCAATCCTAAAAAAACAATGTCTGTAGAAAGTAACTTGAAGAATGGATATAAAAGAGAAAAGGGGGAAAAACCTCATGTTTACACATAAAACATTTAATGTACTGATGAATAAATAGAAAACTTTTCATTTGACTTTTTCGTACAAGACACATGCATGGATCAGAAGTTGTAGAATGCACTATACGTGCATCTACGTGCGTCCACATGTCACCTCTAGTCTCGAGTACATGTATACGGAATTCAGGGAGTGGGATTAGGATTAGTGTTAGGGTTTTGGATTAGAGTTAGGGTTGTAGGTCAATTTTGAGTAAAGGAAAATGAAGACAGTGTCAGTCATAATGATGTAGAATAACATGAGACCTAGGCTAAAATAATGAGTGTAGACGAAACGGAAACAAGCTTGTCACATTAATCAATTATAAACTTGGCGTTATTTGTTGGTTCTGACCCCTCCCAACTCGTGAACTTGGTGTGAACACCAGTTCATTGAGACATATATCCACAATAAAGCGAGAATACACACGGGATAACACCAAACATGAGACTATCCGAAATTCATCCGCATTTCAGGATTAATGACCGTTGTCTTAGCAACGCATCTAGTACCTGGGTACGGGTCAGCATCACCAAAAGTGCATTGCTCCTGTAATATAAGAATATATCAATTGTATCTGCATTTCAAAGGAAAGTCATGTATAAAGCACAGCTATCTATCATATCTGTATAATAAAGTTATTCGCCGAAATACATAATTGGGAAAAAGAGTCTATGTGTCGTTTTGCGAGGAACCTATAATATCATTTCCGTGACGTTCATTTTCATACAATTAGATTGATTCCTAAATTGTTACTGTCAACCCTTTTAAGATGTCAATGTACTTTCTGTATAGTCAAGTATCTTTTCAAGTCATCCATTTTTGTAGTTCGAAGTAACATAAAATTGAATTGAATTGAATGGCAAAGATTATATTTCAATTTTCTTAATGTAAATCACGAAAACTGGCAGTTATTGCAGCATCTAATTGAGGCATGTGACTATCTACTGTATTTAATTATCATTGGTTCGGTTGATACAAGGTCGCCGTATTCTTTATGTGTACATAATTATTCGCGAATTCAAAAGAAAAGACAAGACTGACGAAACAAAGTATTTGTAAAAAATAAAGATAATGTCAACATTTGTCCTTGTCGTGATATAAATATTTC
The DNA here is from genome assembly GCA_037951105.1 of Echinarachnius parma. Taxonomy (NCBI): domain Eukaryota; kingdom Metazoa; phylum Echinodermata; class Echinoidea; order Clypeasteroida; family Echinarachniidae; genus Echinarachnius; species Echinarachnius parma. The sequence goes on from JBAMJV010004090.1 coordinate 44,615, forward strand.
ATATAACGCATTCTGAATAATATGGTGAGTTGAGAATAGAACATTCATTGCTATGACCTTGCAAAAGTGCAACATCTCATGGCTTATTTATTTTGTAAATACAGTATAGGAATAATGTCACATACTTGACGAAAACAAAAATGTAACTAAACATTTTATTGTAGGTTCGTAGTGTACAGGCAACCCAAATTTTAGTCCGGCATAATACTAGTTTGGCTGCCAAGTTCGCGATGCCCGTAAGGGTCGGTCCATCATGCATAATATATAAGCCGTAACTTCCGAATTTCTCGCTCCAAAGCAGAGCTTATTATATTGCCGTAGCCGTGAATAAAAACATCCGATTCTTACTTGGCTCAGTTGGCTTGTATTGTGACCGGGTCAACAGACTATACAATGAATATTACCCGTACTATAAATCAACAAACGATGAAGCGCAAGCAATGGCGAATAGCGTGGGCTCTCTCTCTCTCTCTCTTTGGGAGGGGGTGGCACGTATTTATGTATTTCTTTATTTATTCATTTACCCGTTTGTCTTCAATATGTTTGCTATTCCATCAGACGGCACGTGCCCCTCCCCCCCCCCCCCCCCCTCCCCCAGTAGATACGCCACTAGTACCAGTTCAACAACGCAAATATACGGCGACGAGGAACTCAGGGTGCTAACAGTCATTTGCTCCCGATTGCTCCGATAAAAAAAGACCTCGTTACCCTTAAGGAGTGGTCACATTGGGACACGACTCCCCACGACTGCAGTACGCATTGGTACAAATCAATGGCAAGCCGTTTTTAACATTTATACCTATTTCTTGATATCAAGAATTCAATTCTTGATATCACGAAATCGAATTCTTGATATCAAGAAATGTATTCTTGATATCAAGAAATGCATTCTTGATATCAAGAAATACTTTTCTGTATTGGTAATACTTGATATCAAGAAATAAACTGATATCAATAATTCAATTATTGATATCAAGAAATAAACTGATATCAATAATTCAATTATTGATATCAAGAAATAGGAATAAATGTTAAAACGGCTTGCCATAGATTTGTACCAATGCGTACTGCATTCGTGGGTCCAGTAGTGGGGAGTCGTGTCCAATGTGACCACTCCTTTACCTTTACCCAACCTAACCTATATCCATCGTTGGTACAAGTGTCAAATCTCTCTAATTCCACGCTTCTATTTAGGGGAGCAGAATCCAGGCTAATTCTAATTGGTCATGTTGAAATGATTGTTTATTTTGTTCCCAGCTTTTATAAAGAAGTGTGTCACGAACAATCGACACATGTGGTGTTTACGTGAGTCGAGGAAAAATATAGAGTGAGGAATTACCAACAGGTGAGCTATCTATCGTTGGTATTTCGGTCACTGGATCTCCGTTGCTAACTCTTATCTATTCATACCGGTTCGACATTGTCATGGGCATGAAAAGGACATACATACCCATACCATACCATACCACACCACACCATGATCCAATGGAGGTGACAAAGTCATGTGCCGTAAACTGAAGAGAGGGCTTGCATCATGTTGCGCACATCTCGTTTGCAACTTCCAAGTTTGGTTCTACTACAGTGTACTCACACATTTATTGGCGCCTAATTTTGTACCAGGTCTTACTAGTCCTACTACCGATACCAACCAGATCGACCGGCCGTTCGTTCGTACGTGCGTGGAGTGGACCGTGTGTTTTTAGAGGTAATCTTTATAATCGGATCAATATAATCATAGCTGGAATGATCCCGTGCAGTGTTGTTGGGTAAGAGCAGATCGAAGTATTAATCTGATAAGAGATAACATTAACGTAATAATGCTCATTCACAGCTCGTTATTTGATGTTGGTGACGCGTTGATAATAATATCAACAAATGACGTCACTTTGAGTGTATCCACGCCGTTATACATTATACGTTTGTATATATACAATGACGTCGTGGAATAAAAAGAAGGTCAGTTGTTTCTGTAATTGTATATCTATGACGTCACTCGTGGAGAATTGTGTATTCTGAAGACAAAAAAACACACACAAAAAACAATGATTTGGGGCTACTTATGACGAACAATTATTCTGAGAAACAATTCATATATGTATCTAATAAGATAACCATCTAGATAAAACCTTGGAGTACTATTAACTAACACGTCATCTCGTAAAACATGCATATTAGGGTGGAGTTGGAAGAAATTTCGGAGAAGCCGTTTGAATTGAAATATTTGATGACCGAATACAGTTTTCCTTAACTATAATAAATCATTTGACTGCAAATGAGTTGAGTAATGATTTGGTATGAATGATAACCAGATGTACCTATATCATACTTGAAATATTTGATATGAGGGTTATTTCTAAGGCGTGTGCCTGTTGTGAAAATGCATTGATTTGTAGATTCAGTCACCGTTGGTCGGGTGTAAATTGTTGGATATGGTTGGATATTATCTCGTCTAAAATTAACGCCCCGTGCGCCAATATCCGTTGTAGTTTTACGGTCATGATTTCGTACA